>JAJHZJ010000295.1:339058-533532 GCA_023548195.1 Bettongia penicillata ogilbyi | reverse complement strand
AGATTGCCTTGGATGGATGGGCAATTAATTCCTTCCCTCTTTCCTCCAACCCTACCTCTTAATGGGGTATGACTTGGTACCGAACTTCCCCTTTTCAATTCAGTAGGTGACATTGTTGTAAATTTCTAAGTATCCTTTTTAGTTCTGTATGGGGTGGCCACCCAGGCTGAAGCTGAATAAGGACTCTAGAGTTGGAAAGTACCTTGGGAGATGTTGTCTGGATAACCTTAGATGTCATTAATTCCTATCTAGTAATTGACAGGGGAGGGAACTGAGGCCCAGTAGGAAAGTAATTTTTTTCTTAGAGTTAGAAAAGACCTTAGAAATAATTTCATCCCAACCTCTCTTTTTTTAGAGGAAGAACCTGAGACGAAGAGAGTTTAAATGGCTTGTCTAAAATTACAGAAATTAAAGCCTGAAGTTGAGATTTGAACTCACATCTTTTGCTGACAAATCTAACACACTTTCCACTGTGCTACTCAGTCTTCTAAGGTCAGAGCAGGGATGTGAACCCTGATGCTCTGAATTCAAATCCAAATCCAATGCTCTTTCTCCTATATAGTTAACCTTTCCATATTATGACTTTCCCCAAGGTGGTTTTGATGTAGCACAAGTAAGCATAAGAAATTAAATTGAAATTTCTGGGGAGTTCTGCAAAAGTTGCAGATGACATGAGGAGGCCAGCAGACAACACAGAAAAAGTTTAGAAACTCAGAAATGCACAAAATAGATGTATAGTATTGTATAATATTGACATTTCATCTTTAAAGGTATTGTAAACACCACATAAAAGAAAAAGAAAAAATTTGGACTTCTTTGGTATGAAGGGGGGCCAAAACAATTTACACAGATTTTCCAGATCACGAGTGTGCCACGCCCCTAAACTCCACAATGTGGAAAGGGTAACTGTATTATGTTAGAAATCAGGGTGAAGATATCATTGGTAGATTTCCAGAGTTCTATTGGGAATGAACAGCTGTGATCACGCTCTTACCTGAATAAAAAACAGAAACATAGGAATCTGAATTTTCACTGAAATACCCTCTTGTGTAAGGGAAAATAGCACTTATAAATGGCAGTTTATTTATGCTAATACCAACAAAATCAGCAAACATGGTGTTTTTCTAGTAGCCCAAGAAATTCCCATCATATTCTGCCATCATTAAGTTGGAAACTACCTTAGCTTGTGTTTGTTTTTTTCTCTTTGCAATATAAGCCAATAATTCATTTAGAAGTTTTTATTTCAGATTTGTAAACTTAACAAAATTTCATTTGAAATTAGTAATGCTATATGTGATGTATAACTTCTTAATAAAAAAAACCACTTTGGAAATGGGAAGAGAAAGATACGTTATCCTAAACTATATTCAGCAAGCCAGTCTTTCAGAATTTCAGTGTTTCAATTTGGCTTGCTACACTTGTGGGTATGGGGGTGACTAGGAGTATGAAGTGAACTTGGTAGGGGAAAAGGCTATTAATGGGAGGGTTAGTGGGATTCTCCAGAGGCGGTGCACAGTTGAAGCTCCTAAGGTCTCTGTCACATATTTATCCTGCGGTCTGGGAAGACAGGAATAATAGGTTGGAGAAAAAGTTTTCTCTTGGTGTGTAGAAGGGGTAGGGATACAGCATCCAAAGCCTATTCCTGGAGAACCCTTACTCCATCAGATCTACCCACAGCCTCAGCACATTCTTGACCTGGAAAACAGGATGTGGTTTTGAGCACAACACGACCTCTTGACATGCAAACATGTCTTCACCAACCCCACCCCCACCGTACCTCCTCCCAAGATTTTATTCCTTTTCCATTAAAATTTGCTTCCAGAATGGAATCTGATAAACTACATTTAAGCACACATTCATACATACACATAAATGTGTGTGTGTGTGTATATATATCTACATATACATTTATGTTCATGTATATATGCATATAGATATATTATTTCCTCCTTTGGGGGTTCAATTTCCTCACTTATAAAATAAAGCATTTGACAAAATGATCTCTAAATTCCCTTCTAGGTTTGAAGGAAGTTTTTCTTTAATATCAATTACTGATAATTAAAGTCTAAGTGACAAAGTGTAAGTGACTAAACCCTGAAGTGACCAAGCGGCAAATTTTCACTCCTCACAGAGGGATCTACATTTTGACATTTTGAGGGATCTAAACATTTTTTTAGGGGGAAGGGGTGAAGAGATTCCCTTACTTCTCTGCCTGTAATATCTAGGACTAATATTGTCCAAGTCAACAACAGTAACAATAGTATTTATATAGTGCTATATGATTTGAAAGCATTTTACATATACTAACTCATTTGATCCTTAAAATAACCCTATGCATCAAGCATGTCCCTGATTATAGATGAGGAAACTTGGGGTGGGGAAGAGTTAAATGACTTTCTCAGGGTCACTTAGTCTGAGGCAGGACAAGAATTAAGATCTTCCTGATGACTCTTGTGCCTGTCTTTTTCATCTACTCTGTGATTTATTGAATATCCCACTACTCAGTTTCCTTGCTCTTGTAGCCAACATAAAACTGGAGCATATTTAGAAATGAAATCTGTTTGTGTCAAGGAGTCTGCAAGGGAATATACAGCAACAGTAATAATAAGATCTCCCATTTCTATAGGTCTTTAGCATTTGCAAAATGCTTTCCTTAGAACAGTTGCTGGGTTAGAGAGGGGGAAGGTGGTTATTATTCTTGTTATTTTACAGGCAAGGAAACTGAGGCCCAGAGATGTGAATTTAGTTACCCTCAGTGGCCCACCTTGTAAATATGACCACTGCTTTTTCCATTGGATGACATTTTCTTTCTCAGTTGCAGAGAGGAGAGGTCTTCTTCTTCTCTAGGATTTAGTGCTAGCTGCTAACATCTCAGTGTGTGTCAGTAAAGGAAAGCAGATGCAGGCCAACTGTCAGAAGCTGCCAAGGTAAAACCTCTAGTTGCTGAGATTTTCTTTTGTATCCTCTTGGCAGACCCACAAGTTCTCCACCCCTCCCATTCCACTTATAAAACTGTAGAAAAAACATGGATTTATAGATTTATAAAATCCATAGAATTATCCAAGGCTAGCCAGCCAAGAGGAGGAGGTTTAAGTCTGTCAGTATGAAAATACAATTCTATCCTTGGAATGGAGAAAATTAATTTGTTCCTTCTTTCAATGTTTTATTTTTAATGTAATTTAAAAAATTATAAAAGTCTTACTTTCTTCACACTCCATCTCCCTTGACACCATTGGAGAAAAAGAAAAGGAGAAAGAAAGAAAGAAAAAACAAAAGAAAAAAAAGAAAGAGAATGGAAGGAAGGAGGGAAGGAAGACCAGGCAGGCTATCATATGTTCTACTAGTACTTAGTAGACTATATCCCAAACATTATGGAGTTGACTCCAAAATGTAGAGAACACTAGAAACAACTTGCTTATTGTTGGCAGATAATAAAATAGCATGTGATTTGGTAGGACAAAATTTCCACCCTCGAGGCTCTTTCTCCAACAAAATGTCAAAGATATAGAAGGTTCCTTAAAAGAAACCAAAGTAGAAATAAGCTAGTTCAATGACCCTCTTGATCATTGCTGTTACTCAAACAAGGTAACATTTTTTCCCCAGTCAAGAAGGAGATGCACTGCAGAGTCAGGGAGGGAATTCCTACGGAAGTCCTCTGTATGCTGCCATTTTGAGGGTGGCATTGTACAGGTTGCACCAAGCCCTGGAACCAGTGCTGAATCTCCCAGACTAGGTCTATAACCACTTAAAAGAGTTTGACCTGATTATCTACAAAGAAATACAAATAGGCAAAGGATGCTGGTGGTCTAGACTAGAGGTGTCAAACATGCAGCCCAAATTAGATTAAAATGTAATTGGAAAATATTTAATAAAATAAGTGAAAATACCATAAAATATAGATATCATTATATTTTAAAACTAAGTCAATATGTGACCTACAAGGATTAGTGGCCCCCATTTCTACTTGAGTTTGGTGCCCCTAGTGCAGATAACAATGTGTTGAACAAACCATAGTGCTTATCTGCCAAGGTCACACACAGTAGTTTATGTAATGGAGTTGGAGTTGGAGGGAAGTGGTCTAAGTCGATCAGTTGACATCCTCCAATCTCAGGTGATGAAATTACAGAATGTGAGGGGCAGGAGGTATAAGGTCTTAAACAAAATTTAAAGATATTTACACTGTAATCCTTATTCAAAAAGGGAGGAAATTCTTCAGTCAAGTTTGATGGTTGGTGCCTTCCTTCTTTTGAAGTCTTTTTGTACTTTACATCCCACCATATACTTTGTGATTCAGTGATGCTGGTCTCCATATTGTTCCTCACACAGGATGCTCTATCTTCAGACTCTGGACATTTTTTTCTGGCTCTTTCTCATGCCTGGAATGCTCTCCCTCCTCAACTCTCCCTCCCTCTTGACTTCTTTGACTTCCTTCAAGTCTCATCTGAAGTCCTGCCTTCTTCAGGAAGCCTTTCCCAATCCCCTTCACTTCTAGGGTCTTCCTTCTGCTGGTTATTTCCACTTTCTTATTTGTATATAATTGTTTGCCTCTTTTCTTCCCTATTAGACTATGAGCTCCTCAAGAGTGGGACTTTTTTTTTTGCTTCTCTTTGTATCCCCAGAACTTAGCACAATGCCTAACACATAGTGAGTGCTTAATAAATGCTTGTTGACTTAACTAGAGGACAACTAGCCATGCTGCTGCTGATTCTTTAAAAAGCAGAATGTATTCTCAAGCGAGGAGGCATTACAGAGTTTAAAGCAGTATGAGCTCTATGAGTGACAGTTAGAGGAAGCTAAGTGGTGCCTGAGGGCAGTTGTCCCAAAAGAGATCAAATCTATTATTAAGAGTTGGTGGGATAGACTCTGAAGAGGTGCTTTATATAAATATTTTGGACTTGCACTTTGGATAGTGAGTTGGGTCCAGAATTGAAAAGGATAAGAACAGACTGTATTGAATTTGGGAAGCTACCTTTTTCAGTCATTCACACCTTACTATGTATAAGATTCATAGAAATATTCTTAGGTCCCTACATTTTATACATGAAGATGCTCAGGCCAAGGGAAAGGAAGTGACTTACCAAAGTAGATCAGACTGGAATGTGTTATATGTCCCAGTGCAGAACCAAATGGAAAAGGAAACTCTAAAAGCCATCCGCATGACTTTTAGCCTTCTTCTAAGTATCACACTGTACTTCGTAATAAAGTATTATTTATCTTTAACATTCTTTTCTTATTAAACTTTGAGTTCAAAATGCTCTCTCCCACTCAGAGAGAAGTCTAGCAATATATCAGTTATACATGTGAAATCATGCAAAACATATTTCCATATTGCAAAAAAGCAAGAAAAATGAAGAAAGTGTGGAAACTATATTTCAGTTTGCACTCAGAGTTCATCAGTTCTCTTTTTGGAGGTGGATAGAATTTTTTCATCATGAGTCTTTTGGAAACATCTTAGGTCATTGCAGTAATCAGAGTAGCCAAGTCTTTCAGAGTTGATCATCATGACAACATTGTGGTTACTGTGCACAATGAGTCCCACTTCTACTCATTTCACTTTGGATCAGTTCATATGGGTCTTACAGTGTTTTTTTTCTTCTGAAAGCATCTCCCTCATCATTTTTTATGGCACAGTAGGACACAATTATATGCCACAACTTGTTAAGCCATTTCCCAATTAATGAGCATCCCCTCAATTTCCAATTTTTTGCCACCAAAAAAGAGCTGCTATAAATATTTTGTACATATAGGCCATTTTTTTTGTTTTTGATCTCTTTGGGATACAGAACTAGTTGTGGGATCGCAAGATTAAAGGATACATTTTATAGCCCTTTGGGGATAGTTCCAATTTGTTCTCTGGAAGGGTTGGACGAGTTTACTACTCCACCAACAGTTCAATAATGTAGCTATTTTCTCTCATTCCCTCCAGCATTTATCATTTCTGATACTCAGAATACTCTGATACTCTGTACTCAGAGTTGTTTTGTCTTTCTCTAATTAGTGATTTAGAGCATTTTTTTTAAGATTTTGGGAAAGGATGGAGTGGGATAGGGTGGGACAGGACAGGACTGGAGAGGAAGGGAGGGGAAGGAGAAGGAGAAGGGGGGAAGGGAGAGGAGAGGAGAGGGGTCAGTAAAACCCATGTCAACTCGGAACAAAGTCAAGTGTAACTCATGTCATCATTTTTCTGAGGGCATAGTCTTCTTCGGCAATGGACGAACACAATCCTGTGAGTAGAAGCAGATGGATGAATGGGGACGCAGCTAGCTGGGTAATTCAGCTCCTCCTCTCTTGTCTGTCTTCCCCTCTCCTTCCTTCTCCTCTCCAAAGGAAGGCAAATTTGGATGGCCAAAAGATGACCACTTGATGTGGGTTTTACTGGCTCCTTCCTTCCCCTCCCCTCCCCTTTCTTTCCTTTCCCAAAATCTTAAACTTACTGTACTCTGAAGCTGGGATGCCAATGGGTCCCTGCCTAAGGACTTTTCTGGACCCTCTTATCTTTACAATGATTATCAATAGTAACTATTTCCCTCCCAGACTGGTGTCTTTTCCTTGGCCTCATTAAAGGGGCCATGCCCTGGCTACTTCTTAAATTGGCCATTTCAATGAATGAGCGTTACCTCACGCTAAGTGACTACCTGCAAACACCTTGGCCTAAAGGGCCCAAGGTTTCCCAGTGCATCCTGGGTCATGTCCAGTCATCCTGAGGAACATCAGGATCACTGGATTCAGATGGCTATGGAGGAGAAGTGAGGCTGGTGACCTGCACAGCCCTCCCTCACTCAAAACAAAGTCAAGTGCAAGTCATGTCATCATTTTTCTGATGGCATGATCTTCTTCAGCCACGAAGGATGAACACACAATATGACTATAGATATTTCTTCTAAAAACTGCCTGTTAATATCCCCTGACCATTTATCAGTTGGGGAATAGCTTTTTTTTTTTTTAAATATAAATTTGGTTTAATTCTCTACATGTTTGAGATATGAAGCCTTTATCAGGGGAACTTGCTATAAAATATTTTGATATTATTTTATGGTCCCTAAAGGGGACAAAATGTAGTTTCCCTGATTGTATCTTTCAGTTAGGTCTAATTTTGCTTTTGCTTTATCTGAGATCATGATTGCTACCCCTGACCTCTTAGCTTCAATTAAGCATAATAGACACTGCTCTGGCCCTTCAATTCCACTATGTGTGTGTCATTCTGTCCCAAGTGTGTCTTTTGTACACAACATATTTTTGGATTTTAGTTTTCAATCCATTCTGCTAACTGCTTCTGTTCTATGGGTTAGCTTATCCTATTCACATTCACAGTTGTGATCACTAACTGTACATTTCTCTTTATCCCATTTTCCTCTGTTTATCTTCCTTCCTCTCTTTTTTATTCTGTCCCTCCTCAAAATCTGTCTTGCTTCCAACCACTGCTTCCCCCAATCCACCCTTCCCTTTAAAATATCTCCCCCTATATCTTTAAGTCCCTCCCATAACTATCTTCCTATTGGGTAAGAGACTTCTATACCCAACTCTGTGTGTGTGTGTGTGTGTGTATGTGTATGTGTTCTTCCCTCTTTGAACTAATTTTGACTAGAGTGAGATTAAGCATTGCCCCTATTCCCTTCTGACCAACCACAAGCACTCTTCACCGTGGAATTATGACTCAGAACTTCTTATGGGCAATAGAGTTGCCAATCAGAGCCAGTTATTCCCAGTGCCAGTAAAGAGTATCCTGAAATCTCTTTCTGACCAGTTGTCTGATCCCCTTACTGTCTCTAGACTAAGAGCTCCTGAAGCTGCCGCTGCTGCCATCACCACCAAGGCCCAGCATTCTTCTAGAGAATCCTCCACCCTGGTGTCACTAACTTCTGCCGACCTCCTAAATTGTCTTAGGCTGGGAAAATGTCTCACCCTGACCTTTTGTTGGCTCAACCACTCTAAAATTGGACTTGAGGCATTATTTTAAAGTTGGAAGGGAATGTTGGGAGAGTTCAGCGGGGTTGCTGCCTCTGATCTGCCACCTTGGCTCCTCCCCCTCTCACTGTACTTTGTCACACTCTTTTGTCTACTTTAAGCCCAATTCAGATTACATTCACTATCATTCCTAATGAGGTAAGAGAAGTGATAAAGTGGGGTCTTTATTTTTTTTTTATCACATTTTTACAAGGGTTTGCTGACATATTGATAACGTAATCATGAAAAGAGCCAGATTCCTGGGAAGGCCTGTACAGAATTGATTTCTGTTCTCATTCCAGTTTTAACTTGACATCTTTTCATTGTTACTTCACTTACGCCAATAAGATGGTTGTGGAGATGATTTATTCTGTAAATCTGTCCTTAGAAGTTAGGACTCTAGGACATAGAAGGAGAGGGTTAGAAGGTCCCTAGGAGCATGGAATGTTAGAATTGAAAGGAAACTTAGGGAGAACTATTCTTTATTGCCCCTCTCCCTCTCATTTTACAAATGAAGAAACTAAAACCCAGAAATATGGCTTGAAAACAATCTTTTACAATTGACATGCCATCTTCCTCACTCCCTTCTGATATTTCTGCAATCACGTCTGAACTCATTCAATCACAACTTCTCTCTCCAAAATTATCTATGATCTCAATTGTCAAGTATAGTGGCTTTTTCTCAGTCCTCATTCTCCTCAGTTTCTCTATAGCCATTGTCACGTTGAGCACTTTGGTGTTCTGGATAATCTCTCTGCTTTGGTTTTTTTGCTTTATTGCTCTCTCTAAGGTCTCCTATTACCTATATAACTGCATCTGTGCCATGCCCATTCAACATGGGTATCCCTCAAGTCTATTCTTGTCCTCTTTCTCTTTTCACTCTATACTTTCTCACTTGATATCATCATATCCTGTGGGTTCAATGAACAATTCTATGTGGATGATTTTTAGATCTCCATATCTAGCCCTGAACTCTCTTCTGAGCTATAGTTCTAAATCACCAAATGCCTTTTGGATATTTCATACTGGATGTCCAGAAGGCATCTCAAACTCAACATATCCAAACAGAATTCTTCATCTTTCCCTCAATTCTTCCTCTTCATATATTTTTCCAACATTGTCAGAAGGGCCACCATCCTCCCATTCCCCCAGGCTTTCAACTTTGATGTTATCCTTGACCACTAACCCTACACACTCGAGTCATTGTTAAAAAATCTTGTCACGTCTCCCTTCACAATACCGTTTGCATATGTCTCCTTTTCAAGCATGTATTTACACCTCCATTTCAGGCCTTTGTCCCTCTTCTTTGGACTACTACAATAGTCTTCTAACTGGTCTCCCTACCTTAAGTCTTCCCCTAATTCATGCCTTCCTTCATTCAACTGCCAAAGTAATTCTTCTAAAGGTGACCATGTCAATCTCCTACTCAAGGAACATGGAAAATGACTCCCTATTCCCTCAGGGATCAAATGTAAAGTCCTCTGTTTAGCATTTTAAATTCTTCATGGACTTGCCTCATCCTATCCAAGCCTCCTGTGCCTTATTCCCCACCATATATTCTACAATTCAGCTACCCTGGCCCACTTGGAGTTCCTCAAACACAACATACCACCATCTGTGTCTTTGCTGTAGTTGCCTCCCATGCCTGGAATGCTCTCCTCCTTACCTCCACCTGGTAGCTTTCCTGCCATCCTTCAAGACTCAGCCACAATTCTACCTTCTGTTGGAGGCCTTTGCTCATCTTTGCAACTGCTAATAATGTCTTCTTCTGCTCTGATCTATCTTGAATGAACTTAGATATTTACAAGTTGTCTGATAAAGTCCTTGAGAACAAAGACTGTTTGGAGGGAGGTATGGGGGGGTGGATTCTTTCCTTGTATTCCCAGCACTTAATACAATGTCTAATGCTTCGAAACAATAAATGCTGATTGACTAACTGACTGGAGAAGTTTTCCAAAGGTTACACAGATATTAGCAGCAGATCCAGGAGTGATAATAGCAATATTAATAATTAATAACAATCAAGTTACATTTACATAGCATTTCCAGCTACAAAGCACTTTATGTATGTTGTCTTATCTGTTCCCCACAACAGCCTTGTGTGATGGGCATTGCAAATACTATCATAGCCATCGTAATGATAATTAATCATGAAGACGATTATGTTAGTAGTATTACAGACCCTTCCTGATATCCTGACTTCCCTCTCCAGTTTTCAATGCTCCCTCTCCTTCCTGGTATTTGCTTTTTGTATTTATTTAGCTGTATCCATATCATTTTCCCCAGAAGAATATAAACTTCTTGAGGGGAGGAGCTAGATATTTTTTGTTGATATTATTTTTCATCATATCATCAGCACCTAGAACAGTGGTAGGATTACAATAGACCATAAATGCATATTAAATTGTTGAATAATAATAACTCATATCTACCTAGCATGAAGAGAAAATATGGTGTTGTAGGTAGAGAGCAGGCCCTGCTAACAGCATTGGGTTCAAGCCCTGTTTCTGAGAAATGCTGGCTGAGTAATACTGAACAAGACACTTAAGTTCTGTGTCTCAGGCAGTATTCCTATACTATGTACTAGAAGTATGGTGTTACCTCTTTAGGTCTCAGTCTCCTTCTCTGTAATATGAAGGAGAGTGTACTAAATTATCTCTCAGGTTCACACCAGCCCTATCAGAACATGTCTGAGGTTCACGTAGCTGGCTGGTCAGTAATGGAAACTTGATCTAAGCCCCGGATTCCTCCCCAGTCCAGTTCCCCTCCAGCTGCCAGTGGTTGCTTCCTTTGGATCACTGATGAGATCAGAATCTAACAATATATCCAGCAGGTCTGGGCACAAGGGCAAAGGCCATGTGTTTAGGGCAGTTAGTTGCTTTTCACATTTCCTGAATTTTACCCAACTGCAGATATCTATTCTGGGTGACTTCCATTCTTGGAACTTTCTTTGGATTTTCCCCAAACCAAGAAAATGGTGAAAAAAAAAATTCTCTCCAAAGTTAGAGAGGAGCCACTGTGCCCCGGTAAGGTAACAGAGGTTTGTCAGTTGCATTTGGACACTTGGTTTATGCTCCAGAAACTGCTTGAGAGAAAAGCATTGTTGGTAACATTGCCCTTTTCCTTACTCTCCCTATAGCACCTGTTCTCACTTATTTGTTATTGGCTCAAAAGATTGTAACTGCTGCTTAAAGAACCCTCCTCCCTTACTCTAACTTTTCCCCAGGATACTGATTGCTTGGGACTGGCTCCTGCCAAACACCCATGAAAACCCAGTTTCCTTTTAGAGATCAGAATGGGGCCAGCTGGGAAGAATAGTGAGGGCCCATTTTTTCTAGTGATTTAAGGTTTGTAGAGCAACTCTCAGAGAAGTAATTTGATATACCCATTTTACAGGTGAGCAAGTTGAGGACAAAGGAAGTGATTTGTTTGAGGTCACACAGCTAGCAGTAATAAATTGGCAAAGAACTTGATACAGATTTTCTCATTTGACTCTCTCAATTATCCTATGAGGTAGATGCTATTATTAAATTTCCATTTAAAATAAAATCGGACCTTTGATTTCATTGGTAGAGGGAATTCCCTATAAATTGTTTCTGTCATTGTTTTGCAGTATATGTTGTTGAGTTGTTTCAGTCATGTCCAACTCTTAGTGATCCCTTTTGGAGTTTTCTTGGCATTGATGTTAGAGTGGTTTGCCATTTCCTTCTCATTTTACAGATGAGGAAACTCAGGGCAATAAGGTTAAGTGACTTGCCTAGGATCACACAGCTGGTAAGTGTCTGAGGTCACATTCGAACTCATGAAGGAGGATCTTCCTGACTTAAAGCTTGGCACTTTATCCACTGCACCACCTAGCTTCCCATTTGCAATATGTAGACTTAGATAATTGCCTAAGAGAACAAAGAGATAAGATGATTTGTCCAGAGTCATAAAACTAGTGTCTGAGGTGAGATTTGAATCCATTATCTTCTTCAATCCAATTTCAATCCAACTTTATCTTTCCAGGCCAGGTGATTCCTCAAACGCAGGGTTACTTTCCCCAAAATGCCAGAAAGACCGAGGCAATGTTTTCGCCCATCATCTCAATGACTTTCCTACTCCTGGAGAATAATCTAGGAATGTTGTGAAGTCCCAAAGCAGAGAGGAGACATTGGTGTGTGGAAAAGAATGTGTGAGTTGATTTTTATGTTTATGGAGTTCCTAGAATGCATTAAGTGCTCCTGAGCACATAGTACAGAAATGGACCCTTCCTCATGAGCTGATGTGACTGAGATGAATGGGATACTGAGAAAGAGAAGAAGCACAGGAAAGGTCAGAAACATTGACCTCTGCAGCATGGAATGAACTAGTCCCTCCCCTTTCTAAATCATCCCCAGTCTTGGAGACCCAGCTAAAGTTCAGTCTCCTCTGTGAAGTCTCACAATCATAGGAGTTTGGAATACAAGTAACCTTAGGAATCCCCTAGTACAGTACTAGACCAACGATCCTGCAGTAGAACATGCAAACCCACATGAGAGGAAGTGGGAGCATTTTGTTCTTGTTGGCTGTTGCTGCTGTTCAATCTATTCTGACTCTTCATGATCCCTTTTGGAATTTCTTTGGCAAAGTTACGGGAGTGGTTTGATATTTTCTTCTCCAGCTCTTTTTACAGATGTGGAAACTGAGGCAAATAAGATGAAGTTACTTGCCCAGGGTCACACAACTAGTAAGTGTGTCTGAGGCTGGATTTGAACTCATGAAGATGAGTCTTCCTGATTCCAAGCCCAGTGCTCTATGCACTCTTCCATCTAGCTGCCCTAAGAGATGCAGCATAGCACACCACATCGTTGCAGGATAGGGTCACCCTAATCCAAAGAGCTTATAAGAACAACACTCCTGCTTGAAGTCATCTAAGACTCAGTGCTCCTGCACTAAGTCAGTCACTCAGTAAATCATGAAGAGGAGGGAAGAAATGTGGGAGAAGAAGGTGGAAGTCAATGGAAGACAACCTCCAAGGGGGAATTCAAGGGAAACCTTGTCATACAATAACAGGTTGTGACAACTGATGATGTTTAGCTTGGAAAGGAGAAGACTAGGGTGGGTGCTGAGTATGGAAAGAGATTTGTGGCTTCAAACATTTGAAGAGCTATCATGTGGAAGAGGGATCAGGTTAAATTCCAGGGCCAATAGGTGGACTCTTCAGGCAGATTTCAATTTATCAAAGTCAAGATATAGGACATGGAATGCTTGATTTGAAAACTGGGGGACTAGGGTGGAATCCCAGCTGAGTTATGTGCCATTTGTGTGATTTGGGGCAAACCACTTCTCATGTCTAATATTCTCTTTTGTAAGATGAGAGATAGCACCAAATAACTCCTAAATGTCCTTTCTAACCCTCAATCTATGATCTTGTCTAGATGAGACGGATAATGATTAGTTGTTCTATAACTCTCTCATAGGCTCTCTTGTTGGGTATGGACCTTCCAGTCTTGGAAGTATTTAAGCAGTGGCTGAATGACTGGCTATCTTTTAGGAATGTCATACAGGAAATTCTTATACTAGAAGAACAACTGGATTAGATGGACCTTTGAGATCCAATCTAGCTCTAAGATTCTGGAATTCAATGGCTTTCTAGAAGCAACTATAGACTTCAGGATTTAGGGGCACTAGAGAGAAAAATGTCTGCCTTTACCTTGTCCACCATCCCCCAACCCAATATGCTCACTTCTCCCCTCTGGGTACTGAGACTAGGAAACTCTTGCTTTCTGATTCAGGTGAGTTTTGCCTTGAAAGCTGGAGCTAGTCGTAAATTCATCTACTGCATTAACAGCTTCAAGCTTCCAATGGAACTGGACCATGAATATGGCTTAAGTTTCCTTAAATTAGCCTGCAAACAGGGTAATCTTTAAGACTTTTCTACTTGGAAAGGAAACTAACTTGTGTAAAACATCACAGTTTAGAATTAAACAAAAGGAAGATATGGTCTGCCTTGGATAAGTAGAGTATTTACAGTTTTAATCCAGGATGACATATATGCCTTGCAAAAAATAAATAGAAGTTGAGTGTCAAGCAATGGGATTCATAAGGTGAAGATGAATATTGTAATTATTCTTGAAAACTAAAATGATGAAGGGAAGAAGGCTTTTGGTTCCATGTTCTTATATGATTAATCAGTTGGGAAAGCCAATGTGGAGTGATTCCCATGTTTGAATCATTATACAAACTCCCTTCTCATTGTACAGGTCAATTCAATCTTTCCATGTTTCCTGGGACTTCCAAGAGTCACTGAGACATAAAAGCTTAAGTTAAAAGAAAGCTCATAAGAGTATAAGTTCACAAGATCTAATTGGAATCAAAATGAACATTTAGATAGCATTTAAAATGCTTTATAAAAACATTGTATCATTTGAACTCCCTCCCCCCACAGCAGACTGTGAAGTGATAGAGAGCTGGGCCTAGAATCAGAAAGATCTGAGTTCAAAACCAGCTTCAGGTACATACTATGTGACTCTGGGCAAATCACCTCAACTCTGCCTTGCCTCAGTTTCCTCAACTGTAAAATGGGTGGCACAGTAGATAGAGAGATGGACCTGGAGTCAGAAAGACTTTTCTTCCTGAGTTCAAATCTGGTCTCAGATACTTTCTGATGCTGGGCAAGACACTTCGCCCTGTTTGCCTCAGTTTCCTTATCTGTAAAATATTCTGGAGAAGGAAATGGAAAAGCACTCCAGTAGCTCTGTCAAGAAATCCCCAAATGGGGGTCACAGAGAATTGAATACAACTGAAAAATTACTGAACAATAATAGGACCCACCTCTTGGAGTTGGCATGGGGATCAAATGTGATAATATTTGTAAAGCTGTAGCACATAGTAGGTGCTTAATAAAAACTTGTTCCTTTCTCCCTTCCCCCAACAATCCTATGAGGTAGCTGCCATAGGTTATCATAGTCCCTATTTTGCAAAGGAAAAAACCAGAACCCAAGGATGTCAAGTGATGTGTCCAATGTCACATAGTAAGTAACAGGTCTAGGGCTTGACTCTATTTTCTCTGACTCTCAGTTGAGTGAATTTTCATTACTCCAAGCTTTCACCCACTGAATTCTTAGTTATGTTAAGGTCCAGTGAACAGACACTACTAGAATCCACAGGAGTTTTACTATAAACAGGAATCCCAGCTGAGTGGAATCAAGCCTCTGCCCCCAAGGCCTCTTGGTCCCCTATGGTGACCTCCTCTCATTCAAGTGAAATCATGAATCATTCATTCGGCCCCTGTGTTTATGTTAACTGCATTTATGCATTTACTTGACAAATTTGCTGGGAAATAGGGGTTGTCAGGACAAGGCATCCAATCAAGATCATAGGACCACAAGATTTAGATCTAGAAGAAATTCCAACTCTATTTGCATTCTGAACTTCAAGAACACTTGTAGGACCCAGGTTATGGTGAGACCAGGTGAAAAGAACACAGAACTGGGAGTAAAAAATAGTCAGAAATAAACCAGAAGGTAGGCAGCTGCCTATAGGACAATATGATAGGGCATCATGGCTGGGAATGAGCTAATGAGATGTCAGATCTGCATTATAAGAACCAGAGATTTCTGGGATAAGTCATTCTACTCAGCCCTAGTCAGACATGGTGATGGGCATGGCTGTCAGTTCTAGAATCCGCATTTTTGGGAAGACATTGGAGACTGTCTAGAGGTATGCCACTGGGGTCCAGAGAACTGAAATTAATATCACTTGAGGATAAACTGGGGACGTTTAACGTGAAGAAGACAAGACAAGGGGAGAGGGAGGACTGGACATTTGGTTGTCTTTTAAATACTTCATTTGTGTCAAGTAGACAAGAGATTAGATTTGTTCTGTTTGGTCCTAGAAGGCAGAGCTAGAAGCAGTGAGTGGGAGGTCCAGTGAGAGAAATCTAGTGTGTCAGGAAAAACACACTAACCATGAGAGCTATCCCAAAGTGGAAAAGGATAGGAGATGGTTCTCTCTCATAGGAGATTGCCATTTAAAGGTTGACTATTCCTCAGCTGAGTTGTGGGGTAGATTCTTTCATCAGTTTTTAAAATAATATTTTATCTTTCCCCAATTGCATGTAAAACAATTTTTAACATTCATTTTAAATAATTCTGTGTTCTAAATTCTCTCCCTGCTTCCCTCCTCTCCCCACTCCCTGAGATGGTAAGCAATTTGATAAAGGCTATACATTGGAAATCATATAAAATATATTTCCATAGTCATGTTGTGATAAAAAGACAAAAACCCATAAAGAATAAAGAAAAGGAAAAATAATATGCTTCAGTCAGCACTCAGACTCCATCAATTCCTTCTCTGGATAAGGATAGAATTTTTCATCATGAGTCCTTTGAAATTGTCTTGGATCATTTTATTGATGAGAAGAGCCAAACCATTCACAGTTGATCATCATACAGTATTGTTGTTACTATATACAATGTTGTCCTGGTTCTGCTCAGTTCACTTTGCATCAGTTCATGTAAGTTCAGATTTTCTAAAATCATTCTGCTCATCATTTCTTATAGTGCAATAGAGAGGATTCTTTTATACATATGAGTTGGATTAGATGGTCACTGAGGTCCCTTCCAGCTTTGGAATTCTGTGATTCTGAGGTAGAGGGGTGTGTGTGTGTGTGTGTGTGTGTGTGTGTGTGTGTGTGTGTGTGTGTGTGTGTGTGTGTGTGTGTATGTAGGATGGGCATGCAGAGATGGCAGGGGACAGTAAACAGGGGGTGATTTCTACCATACCTTTCTGTAAATACATGTTTTTAGGGCTTATTTATTGCAAAAAGCTGATTGTTTTCTTCAAAAACTAATATACAGAGAAATTTCATTTCTAACCAAGATGCTACTTTGGAACATCATTTCCCATGACATGGCATATAGTCACTCATTTTGTGTTGTGCAGTGAGTGATGAGTCATATTTCAGGTATTCCAATGAAGATTCTAAAGTTCCCATTGGACTGCACTACACAGTGCGAGAAATTTTCATACCTTGTCCAGGGCCCTCAGATGCCTTACTCTGGCTTTGCCTTTAAACCTTGTACTGCTGCCACCACTAACAAATCACGTCATCTCCCCTCACCTCCATATCTTACCTATTCCTTTTCCTTTCATCTAACGCTGTGATTTCATTTCATTGGTGCAGGGATGTCCCAGAGTGGTAATAGTTCCCTTTTCACCAAATCACTTGTAACTTTCAGTCTTAGAGAACAGTCTAGATCACCAAGAAGTAAAATAACTTATTCTGTGTAAGAAATTTAAGTATAGACAATAGGAATTTATAAAGCACCTACTACACTGTGCTCAGCACTGATACCTATATGTACCAGGAGCAGGGCTAAAACCCAAGCCTTTCTGACTCCAAAGCCATCTTCAAAATAACTTTGCTGAACTGCTTCAGCTTAGAAACCACCCAAGAGAAGAAAGAACTGTAGTTTTGGACTTGGGAGGGCTAGGTTCTAGGTTGGGCTCTGCCATTAACTCTTAGTCCTCTTGGATAAATTACATCATTTCTAAGCCCTGATCAATTTATTCAATAGCATCTCAGGCTTTAATTAATTACTCTGTAAAATAATGTTAGCTCACATTTACCTAGAGTCTTAAGACTTTTTTTTCTCCTAATAACTTGATATGGCCAATAAAGCACTCTTATCCCCATTTGACAGATTAGAAATTTGCTCAAGGTCATGCAGTGAATTAATGACCCAGCCAGAACTGATGCTTAAGTATCCTGAATTCCTCCCCTGAATATTGGACTTGGCCTCTTATATCTTTTCCAGTTCTAACATTCTATGCCTCTCTGATTCTAATATTTAATTACCAAAGATGGTGGCCATAAAACTAAAAGAATGGTCACCCTCTTCATTTCCCCTCTATAGAAAGCCAACTTTTCCATCATTTTTCTTTATTCCTGGCCACTCCTATTCTCGTCAGGAAGAGACATTCCAGGCCCAAGCCATAAATGGCTTGCTCAGTGTTTGTCCTTGAATTACTTTAACCAGCCAAGCAGGGATGACTGATGTCCAGCCCTCTAACTCTTTGTATTTCCTGGAAGCTACTTCTTGAGGGAGGGTCTGAGAATAATTTGGTGCCATCCCACAGAGGTATTATAGCCACCATTCTTGGTTCTTAGTCACTGATTACATATGGAAGGCATTTCTTTACAAAGCTCTTGCGGCAGCCCGTATGAGATTAATTTTCCGATGTGGGTTGTCTTCTTTCCTTTAATTACATATCTCAGCAAAGCCTTCATTATCAAAAACAATCCTGGATTTGTCTTTGAGCCCAAGAATTGACATTGGCAGATTCTGTTCTTGATCACCAGGGCCCTTGGCAGTTCTCCATACTAAGACACAGGTGATGAAGACAAATCCCTTTGAAGAATGAGGTGTGAGAGTGGGGAAGGATGTCAGGAAAAGACTGGTGCTCAGGTCACATCAGGGCACAGGCAGTAGCTGGCCAAGAAACGAGCTTTTAAGATATTGAGATCATAACAAACAGCAGGTCAAGACTGGTTGGTATAACCAGAGTCAAAAGACATGCCAATATTAAATGCCAAACAGACAGGTGGCAACCATGATGAGAAAGATAGCAGAGGCAAAAAGAAAAGCCAATGTGAAATTTTCAGCCACAAAATCAGCCAAGAAGTATTTATTAAGCACCTACTATGTGCCAGGCACTTTGTTAAGTGAAAACTAGAAGGAGTTCACAAAACTGAAGAAAATAAGGAGATGAAGTTTAAGATAATAGTATCTCTTTGAGGTCAAGGATCATTAAGTAACACTTATGTAGTGTTTACCATGTACTCATAGGCACTTAAAAATACCTCATTTGATTCTCACGATAGCCCTGGGAAGTATGTATGTCATTATCCCCATTTTACAGGTGAAGAAACTGAGGCAAACAGGGGTTAAGTGATTTTTCCAGGGTCACATAGCTCGTAAGGATCTTAAGTCCAGATGCGAACTCAATCTAAGATCAGAAAATCAAGATCACAGGGTGTTGATCTGGAAGAAACCATAGAGAAAATATAATTCCTTCCTTTCACTTTACAAATTAAAAGACTGAGAACCAGAGAAAATAAACTTTTTCATGGTCATGTGTTGCACAAAGTCAGCAAGTATATGAGCATGGATTAAGTGTTACTATGTGCCAGAGATGCAAAGAAGACAACCCCTGCTCTCAAGGAGCTCATAATTGAATGGAATGTCATGGAGTGACCGTAATTCTGGTATAAGAAGTAACTCACAACACCTGGGTTCAAACTGCCAGAACAGAGGCTGTTGTACTCTTTGTCCTAGTGTCCCAGCACATAGCACTGGGTGTGGCACATAGTTCTGGTTGTTGTGTAGTCATTTCAGTTGTGTCCAAGCCCATCTTGAGTTTTCTTGGCAAAGACACTGGTACATAGTAGCGGTTTAATAAATATTTTTATTATATTGGCTAGTTGAAAGATTGACTCAAATTTAATTGAATTTTATAGATTGGTTAGTTAAAAGGTTGTTGGCCTGGGACATCAGGCTCAAAGCCAGTATTCTTTCCGCTGAATCATCCTGAGATGTATAATATTCAGAACAAGGAAGAAGAGAAACTTGTTGTACTATGACCTGCTCAGACTTCATTGGGAAGATCGTGTTCAGTTCCCAGTGCCACCTGGGAAGAAAATTATTTGTGTGTAGTTGCCTACAGGCACAACCACTCTATTAAAGGGTGGGCCTAGTTTTTCTAGTTTAGTTTTTCTCTCACCAACAGGCTTTTTATTCCCTATCCATTTTCTTTCTGAGTGCCTGGCCTCCCCTAGCTCCTTTATCACTTTTCTAGAAAATTCCTGTACCTGGATCTTCAATATCCAGCAGATTCCAGGTTAGAAATTTCTAGTTTCCTAACTGATGGAAGCCTTCCTGCATGGGACAGTATTCAAAGCATTTCCAGCATGGTAGAATCTCTAAGAGTTTCCCCTCCAGAAGCCTATTTGCTATGGAGTTATAATCCCTCCATCTCTGTAGGAACAGTATTGTGAATCAATGAAAAGTGATGGAGAGATTGATGGTGAGTGTAAGTAGCTGCTGAATATGGTCAATGACAAATTGCAAGCAAGAAATAGCTTAAAAGATAAGATTAAAACCCAGGATTGCCTCCATAGTACAATGAGAAATTGGAGGGGTTATGTATAAAATTTAGTCATTGCTTTGCAAAATCATATTAAAATAATATTAACAATGAAATTGGCCGTCCCAGGAATTGGAGAATTCCCTAACACTTGAAGTGGTAGTAATAGTATTAGGTGATAGGTAGCATTGGTGATAGTATTAGCAATAAGTAGTATTAGTAATAGCAGTAGTAATAGGAAGTAATAGTATTAATAATAAAAATTATCATTCAGAGAGTTCTCTAAGGTTTGTAAAGCACTTTATAAATATTATCTCATTGGACTCCTACATCAGACCTGGAAGATAGGTGCTATGATTATCTCCATTTTACAGATGAGAAAACTGAGGCAAACAGATGTTAAGTACCCAGGGTCACAGCAGAAAATGCATGGGTTGAATATAATATAATAGGTGAAATTTTTAACTCAGGTCTTCCTGATTCCAGGTCCAGTGCTCTATCCACTGAGACATTTTGCTGTTTTGGACTCCTGAAGCAGTAGTTAACCATTGGTATTATAGAAAGCATACGCAGAGATTAGAGTAGATCAGCTTTAAATTCTCTTCCAACTATGAGAGTCTTTGATTCTACTGAATTGATGAAAATTAAGAATTGCTAAGAGCAAAAATGTGGAGGTGGAAAGATAGCTCTTAATGTCTTTTCCAGCTCTAAGAAGAACCTGTGGGTTCATTTGCATTTTACAGTACCTAACCCAGGCCACAGTATAGATTATAGATTTAAACTAGGAAGATACCTTGGAGAACATCTAGTCCAAGGGTTCTTTTCCATCTTTTTTATAGCATGGGCCCTTTTGGCAGCAATCTGGAAAAGACTGGGGACTCCGTCTCAGAATAATATTTTTTTAAATCCATAAAATATGTAAGATTACAATGGAAGACAATTAGATTGAAATATAGTCATAAATATATATATATGTGTATGTGTGTATATATGTGTATACACATATATATGTTAAACAAAATATATATTTTTTAAACCAAAGTTTGTGGACCCAGGTTAACAATCTCATATCTAGTCAATGCTCTCTTGCTTCCATTTTGCAAATGATAAAACAGACCCAGAGAAACTGTGACTTACTCAAGGTCACACAAAGAGTAAAGAGCTGAACTGGGTTTTGAATCCTGTCCTGGTGGCTCCAAATCAGTGCTCTTTTGATTTAAACTGAATATTATTCTATAAAGCAACGCCCTTTAAAATTGTCAGTGTCATCATGGAATAGTGAGAGATCCTGTCTTATTGTCAGGAAGACCTAAGTTCAGGTCTCATGTCTATCATGTCCTGTGAATGACACTACTTCTTGGTGCCCTTGGCAGCTCTCTAAGCCTGAAAACTGTAGAGCAGGTGATGGTTGGCTTTGGTAGATGGAATTCTCCGCCTCCATCTGTACTCCTCATCGGAAGTTCCCTATACCAATAAAGTCTAGGTCTGGAACCACAAAGCAATAAAAATCTGACCACACCCAGAAGAATCTTTTGACAATTTCCTAACACAGTGATGGCGACCATATATGTACAAAAGAAAAAACCAAGCATGGTCTCTACACTCCTGTGTAGAGTATGGCACAGCACACTTAACTCTGTTGATGTCACATGCTGCTTTTAAAGACAGAGAGAAAGAGAAGTCATGTTTTAGACAAAGCTTTCAGGGATAAATCAGGTTAGAATACTGTCACATACCATTAAGTGTCCAACTCTGGTGATTCCATCAGGAAGATAGATATACACCCTGGGTCTTACGAGCTCAAATGGATGTAGGAATCTGGTACTTCTAAGAGATTCTGGGCAGATCATCCAGCCTAAGAAAACAGGCAATAAATAAACTTACAGGCTATACCCTGCAATACCACAAATCCAATCAGAAGGTAGAAAATGCAGTGGGATGAATCAGTTTGAAAAAAAATGGAAATACTGAATATATGGCAGTCACACTTGGCATTTATAGTGAAAAGAACTGCTCCTCGCATATGTGGACATTGTGGTTTATGAAATAAGTAGGGAAAAAAGGACATTTGTATAAGGAACATTGACCAAATCAGCTTGAGAAGTAAAATTTCTTAGATCAAAGGGCTGAGGAGAGATGCATTTTTGAGGACCTTAGAGAAAACTGACCTTTAGATATACGTGCTGAAAGAATCTGTTTGGAGAATTTTTGAAGTAGGGTCATTGATGATATCTAGAACTCTCAAGTCAGCAGCCTGTTTAAGCTGACTGGAGACAGACAGGCTCTGATGATTGGAGGAAAGGCATTGCTTTTCTGACAATGGAATGGCTAGAAAAGACTGAGTAAGCTGAGAGACCTAACTGAAGCTAGATGGTCTCTGCCACTGCTGGAGTTCACCAGAGAAAAGCTCAATCTTATTGCTGTGGCAAGAGCTGTTCAGATTTGTTGCCTCTGATACTAACTTAGATACTAAAAGAGGGGAAACCTCTCAGAAGTGCCTACGCTGACCTTCAAAGTCTTCTATAGTTGAAGGGAAAGAAGGTAGGAAGGGAAACATAGGCTTTGTAGCTGTTTTGAGCTATGATGGTTTATGATGTTAAATGAGTGTAACACTTTCTCAGTACCCTACTAAAGGTAGCTTTGTGCTGAAAGACTTTGGTCCTTTTTCAGAGGCCTGAGAGTAGGAAAGAAAAGTTTTTCCCAGGACAGCTGTAAGAACCAGAAGAGAAACAAGTAATAGAAGGTGAGACATGATGTAGACTATTCCCTAAAGAGATCAAAAACATGAAGTTCAGCTAAATAGAGTCATCAGTTGCCCTAAGCCATGGGCTTATCTACTCATGAGTTTCCCTGCTAGATTTTTCTAGGTGTCCACTCTCCACTACCTCCTTCCATAAACTGTGTGTGCACTGGTAAGTAAGTGTAAACTAGGTTTATATGCAGATTATTACATTTTGTCTAATTCCCGCCCTTGCCTTCTATTGAATGAATATTTTCCTTATCTCTGCTTTTGCCTTCTATTGAGAAAAAAAATTATTGTTATTCTTGCATCTGGCTTATTGTTTATTAAATGTTTCAGATTTAAGAACGAAGTCTCACTGTGACTTATTTTATATAAATAGGAAGAGGGGGTGGGTGCCACATCACATGCCATTCTGAGATACAATAGGGTTATAGGATGTACAAATGAAATTGACTTTACAGGTCATTTAGTCCAAGTCCCTCATTTTATATGTGACTCAGAAAAGATCATAGATCTAGAACCAGTTGGTATTTCAGAAGCCATCTAATCCAGCTTCTCATTTTATAGATAAAGGAAACTGAGATCCAGAAAAGAAAAGTGACTTGGGACAAGTTAGGAAGTTAATATCAGATCGGATATTCCAACCCAATGTTCCTTTGACTAGGAATTCAGGGCCCTTTTCATTGTCACCCCTTCTATAATATTCTACCCCTCTGTTTTCTCAATGTATCACATGACAGTGAGTCTGAAAGAAAGAATGAATGAGAAATATAGCTCCAGACATTTTGATACTTAACAGGTAAATTAAGAGTCCAAACTACCAGCAAACCAAAACTCAAAATTATTTTAGCAGGTTACTTATCTGAAAATGAGCAGTAACAGTTTGAAAATTATTGGGGGTAGGGTGAGGTGGAGAGAGGGATCAGTGGATGGGATAGTGTGATTTAGAAGCTGTAGAAGTGAGTGATTAAGGATTAAGTAATTAATTAAGTAATTAAGTGATTAAGGCTGCATTAAGGAAAGGAGTGGAGTTTCAAACAAGGGATATATATCATGCTAGGTTATGTTGGGAGAAGGAAAGCAAATCATTTGTTAGCCAGAAAGCTTCTATTAAACACCTACTATGAGCCAGTCACTGTGCTAAGTGCTGGGGATGGCAAAAGAAACAAAAACCATAGTCCCTTCCTGCAGAAAACTCACATCCTAATCATGGAGATATAAATAACTATGTACATATGAGATACATACATACATACATATATACATACATATGCATAAGTATACCTGTGGGTATATACACATATACCTACATGTATACATGAAAAATATTATTTCAAATTAGTGTAAGATATATTCCGTGTAGTTAAGGGACTTAAAGTTTAATTCAACCTTTGGTTTGATAAATGTTTATCAGACACACCCTGGATGATAAATAGATCTGGAATCAGTCACTGGCCCCTACTTGAAGCCTTTCTATTTTGGGAGTATTTGTGTGTGCTCTCTGTGGGTACAGTCTTCAAGAACTGAGAGTCGTCTTCACTACATACCAAGGTAGTAGAGACCTGCGATGAATGGTTTTGCTGAGTATTTGGGTGAAAATCTTGTCCAGAGTAATATCAGCCCACTCCTGAGTCTGTTTGGCTGCTTTTTGCTAAAGACAGATATCTCACTCATCCTGTTTTCCTTTTTGGCAACTCTGAGGTTGTGGTTGGGAAGAAGGGAAAGGGAAAAAGCATTTATGTAGCACCTACTGTGTGCAGGCACTATGCTAAGTGTTTTAAAAAATAACATCAAATAATATCATCTCATTTCATCTTCACAACAACCTTGGTAAGAAATGTATATGAGTATATATGTGTATGCATATTAATTTATAATAATATATACACATAAAATGTGTATATATGTATATTAAATATGATATATATTATATATGTATAATTAGATATTATTATCCCCATTTTGTAGTTGAGGAAACTAAGGTTAAATGACTTGCCCAGAGTCAAATAGCTGGTAATCATCTGTGGGTTGATTTGAACTCAGGTCTTCCTAATTCCAGGGCCACTGCTGTATCCACTGAACCACCAGCTGCCTCTGTAATATTAGTAATATGCACTGTTGGAGGGATTCTCCTCATATGGGAGTTCATATCATAGATCTAGACAGAATGTTAAAGTTTCCAGGCGAGGGATTCTTAATTTTCCTCATGCTATGGAGCCCTCTGACAGTCTGGTGCCCTCCCGTGAACCTCTTCTCAGAAGGTTTTTTAAAATAATTGAAGGAATTGTTACATTTCAGTTAGACATTGGTAAAGGTAAAGATGTATTTTTTTCTCATCCCTTTTCACAGGCTCCCCTGAAATTTAGGTCTCAGGTTCAGAAATCTTGTTCCAGGCAGTAGAAGAAAGTGGTTAGAAATCTTATAAAGGAAGAGATCAGGCTTCCCTGAGGGAAAAAGCAGGCATCTGGTCAGATTCTACGAGGGAACTTAGACTTTCCACCCTTTTCCAGGGGTTGGCCTGTGGAGCCTACAGAGCTCTCCTGGAATCATAGGAATGTCCTGCTTGCTTAGAAGATATTGTCTTACCCTGCTAAAAGGAGTGAATGAGCAGCATTAGTGTTGTTGTCTACACTTCCTTCTCAAAGAGGACCAATCACATTACGAGGGGATGTCTTGACTTGCAAATGACTTAGATTTAAATGAGGCAGAGCGGTGGGAGGAAGACTCAAACTGGCGTCCCAAGGCACTAAATAATTGAGAGAGGAGCACACATATAACTGGGGGAAGGAAGCACGTATAAAGAGAGATGGGAGGAGGTACAAAGAATCATAAACCTTGGAAATAGAAGGTACCTCAAGACATCCACTAGTCTACTCCTTTGCTTTGAGGCATTTCAGGGAAACAATGTGGTACAGTGGAGTCAGAAGACTTGATACATACATCTTTGAACCCCCATGTGATCTGGAACAGATCACTCCTCCTCAGTTGTCTCAGCTGTAAAAGGAAAGGGTCAGACTAGATGAATTCTCTAAATCAGCAACTCTCTTCTTCCACCCTCCTGAGTCAGCTGGGGCTTGGGAAGGTTAAGTGATTTAAGTGATTGGCTAAAGGTCGCATAGCTGGTAAGTGATGGAGTGGGAATTACAACCTGGGGTCTCTTGACTCATTGGGTGGTTCTGTTTCCCCTTCCCATCACTTCTTGGTCAGGTCAACTAGTACAGTTACAGTACAGGCAAGAGTCTCTTAGGAGTATGTTTTAAGGTGGGTCTTGGTTCAAGAGAAAGACAGCCCTTCTTTATTTCCCTGAAGAGTTGTGTGAGATTGTGCAGAGTTGAGACCACCCGAGGTGGGAGGACCCAGCTGGGGAGGGGAGGGCAGAGAGAGAGTGGGCAGAAGCAGGGCATGGCAAGAGAAAGTATTTTAATCTGGAAGAGCCTGTTATGTGATGAAATGTTGCAACAGCAGCAGCAAGGCGGGAAGCCAAATTCCAGTCCTTTCTAGTCTTTTCAGGTAGTTGATTTGTGAGTGTGGTAAGGGGAAAGGATGCTTTTTTAACTGAGCCATCACTAACATCATCTTTTCTATCATGTACTTGAAACTGTGCCCTTTCCTCCCCTAAACCTCCCTCAAGCAACCAAGATAAAATGTGAGCGTTATTTCTATTGCATTCTTTCTTCTGATGTCATGCTACTTAGAGCTTGTGAAATTCCTTGTCAATTCAATTCTTCCTGAAACCTGGCCTCCTACCCCTGAGTCTTAGGCTCTGGTCTCCTACAAAGTCCTTTTGGTCTGTCTACTCTAGAGACCAGGCCAAGCCAAGCTGGAGGGAGCCATGTTGTATACGTTTGTGCGCAGTCACTTACAAATGGAAACCTGGCGGCTTAGCTGTGGAATGCCTCCTCTTTGGGAGGCCAGATTTGCTTCTGGCAGTTTGGGTTGGACCTTGGTTTACACGCTCTTCTCTCCTCCCCTCCCTGACCTGGCAGCCGCCTGACCCCATCTCAAGTGTTCATGTCTCCCCTTGTCGAGCTGGGCAGTTAAACCGGAGACCTTGCAGAGCACCAATAAAGCAGCTTGGCATCCCCATGAGACCTGGACAGCCCTGGTTAGGCCCAGAGGATTAGGAGAATACATTGAATTTCCAAATTTAGCATTCAGGAATTGCTTGGTATAAACACTGGCCCTCTTGCCGGCGAGATGCGAGGGAGATAATGCCAAAAAAATTCCCCTTTGTGACTAAATTCTTGTGATTTGGCAGCCAACCCTCCCATCAGCTCTTGGTGCAAATGAACAAATGCTTCCTGGTTGTCCGTCCCCGTGGGTGGTCGTGTTTAAAATGAAATATACAGGCTGACAAATGCTTTTACAAAGGCCAGATTATAAACTGTAAACCCACTGTCAGCTGGGCAGAAGAGAAATCTAAATGCCTCTTATACCATTTCGAGTTTTAGTTTGGCTGCAGTACCGAAGTATTCAATCTTGAGTGCTAGAAAGCTAGAGTTTATAAATGGTTGTTTGAGCTGGTATAAGCTCTGGATAAGGGAATCCATCAGCTAGGAAATGAATGACCTTCCCGATATTTAAGGAGATCTGGGTATTGTTACAAAGACAAAATGCCTTGGTTAGAGGAGGTGGGGTGAAGAGTGGTGGCCAGTTATATATTTTTTTCTCATCCTTTCGGCTCAGGCCATGGCAAAAGGACTTTTTTTTTTTTTTTTAACATTTTTGAGGGGGAGTGGGGCAAGAGACCCAAACACACGCAGTAATAAAATACGCACTGTTTGGATTGGGCCTGGAGATTGTGATGGGTTCTCATCTGGGATGTTGTGTATGTTTGTGGGAATCCTGTCTGAGTTATGGCTTGGAGCTGACCACAAGCCTCCCAAAATAGCCTGCCTCTGGTAGTCATGCAGGGTGAGATGCTGAAATTGTTACAGGAGTCTATAAGAACAGTCCAACAAAGGACGTGGCATGGGATAAGGTAAAGGTGGGGGAGAGGAGAGAAGGTAAGGGTTGGAGGGGAAGAGGGTCTAGATTCAGCCAACTCAGCAAAAGCTAGAAGTCTTGCCCTCCCACAGCTGAAGCTCCCCCCCACCTGCCAGACTAGTCCAGAAAGAAGACATCTGTGGGATTCACTTGGGGCTGGGGCTTTTTTTTTTTTAGGCAAGTTGAGCATTACAGGCTGGGGATTACCGTCTGTTTGCACATGGGCTGAGCTCAATAACTCAGGAAAAGTTACTGCCAGGTCTTGGGATACTGGATGTCGGGAACTGGCGTTTACATCAACCTTCTGGAGAGTAATAAAATTCTCAGTGATGAACTTGGCTCAAACTAACTCTAGAGAAGGGTTAGAATGGTCTGTCCAGAAGGGACCTCTCAGGTCCAACCCCCTTGTTTTGCACGTAAGGCAGTCAAGACTTAGAAGCAAAGTAAAATGTCAAAGTTCATAGATCTAGCTATTGGCAGTCAGGATTTAGGATGGAGGTTGTTGCATTACTACACTCACTCTGTATTGAGGCAGCATAACAATGGAAGATCCACTGGCTCTGAAATTGGAGGATATTGGTTCAAATATGGACATTGACCCCTGGGCCTCATTTTTCCTAAGTGTAAAATGAAGAAGTTGGAAGGAATAGCCTCTAAATTCTCTTCTAGTTCTAAAAACAGGATGTCGTGATTTTCAGGTCAATGTTCTTTCCACTGGAGCAAGTCATGTCAACAAGCATTTATTAAGTGCCTACTATGTGCCAAACATTGTACTAAGTGCTCCTGTTTTGTTTGTCCTTCAGTCTATAAAGGGACCATGACCTCAGGAAAATAAGGGAGGGCTGTGCAAGGTCACCAGCCTCACTCTCTCTTCCAGAGCCGTCTGGGTCCAGTGGTCAGATAGTCATCAGGATGACTGGAGATGGCCGAGGACACAATGGAAGATGCTGGCCCTTTTAGGTTAAGGTCTTTTCAGGTTCTTACTTTGTGTGAAGTAACGCCCATTGAGGGAATAGGCCTCTTTAAGAAGTGAGTCAAGAGATGACCCCTTTAATTAAAAAAAAAAGTCAAACTGAGAGGGAAAGACCCTTAGGATTGTTGGCCAAAAGAGAAACAGTATTTACAACTCTGAGCCAGAAGGGCCCCAAAATAGCCATTAAGTGGTGCCTGGGCAGGGAACCTCTGCTGTTCAATCTATGAGATCCAGAGTGATATTGTTTCAAGACTAGAGATACAACAAAGGGCAACACTAATGTCTACCCTTGGGGAGCTCACAGGTTAATGAGATCAGCACTGCACCTCTCTTATATGGCACTGTGCTCTATATCACTCACTCCAGTGATGGGTACTTTTATTTCTTAAAAACTACACAGGAAGGGGACAGTAATTGTAATCTTCTATTGCTACTAAATATTTTTGCCATTCTCTCCTTTCTTATCTGTGAAATGGAGATAAGCTTGGCATAATCAAAACCATAAGGTGGTTTTGAGCATCAGACTATGTATGCAATGTTGTCAAAAGAACATTAGACTAGGAACTGGTAGGGTTGGGTTTGAGTCATGGAATCCCAGTATTAGTGATGCAAGTAACCTATGAAATTATTGACTTTTCTGCATGCTGCTTTCATGAGAAAGTCAATTAACTTCTAGATGACTAGATGACAGCATCAGCATTTGTAAAATGGAGAAAATAATAGTTGTAGAGTTAATGTGAGAGTCAAATGAAATGTGATCATATTACTATTACTAATAAAATTAGCATTTAGCCAGTTAGGAAACATTTATGAAGGATCTACTATGTGCAAGGTACTATACTAAGTAATGGATACAAGGAGAGAAAAGATAGTTTGTGCTCTCAGGGATCTCACATTCTAACGGAGGGGACAACAGGGAAACAAAGCCAAAATTTTTATAGGATAAATAGGAGATAATTTCAAAGGAAAGGCACTAGAAGAAGTAAAAGCAATTGGGAAAGCTTCCTATAGAAGGTGGGATTTTAATAGGGACTTGAAGGAAGCCAGAGAGGCCAGGAGGCAGAGATGAGGGGAGAGAGCATGTCCCCCAGGTATGGGGAGACAGTCAGCAAAAAATGTTCAGAGTCTAGAGAGGCTAGTGTGATTGGATTTCCGAGTAGATGGTGGATTATAAGGTATAAAAAGACTGGAAATGGGAAGGGAGCTATGAAAGGATTTGAATGACAAACAGAATATTATATTTGCTCTTGGAGGTGATAGGGAGCCACTGGGATTTATTGAATAAGGGTGTTGCATGATCATTCCTGTACCTTAAGAAAATTGCCGTGGTAGCCGAGTGGAGGATGGACTGTAGTGGGGGAAGATTTGACACAGGCAGATCCACCAGCTGCGATTGCAGTAATTGAGGAGTGAAATGATGAGAGTCTGCCTAAGAGTGGTGGCAATGTCAGGGGAGAGTAAAAGGGCTTTATGGGGGAGATGTTATGAAGGTAAAATCAACAGGACTAGATTTTTATATAGTGTTTTATGATCAACAAAGCACTCTACATTTATTGTTATATAAGATTCTCACAGCAACCCTGCAAGGTAGGTGCTATTATTATTTCCATTTTACAGGTGAGGCACTAAGGTTGCGTCTGAGGTAAGATGCAAATTCAGGTTTTCTTCATCCAAAGTCCAGTAACCTAACCACTGTGTGGTTACCTTAACTTTGAAGAGTACAAGCATTTTATGAAGGCAAGCTATTTATTGTTGTCCAGTCATTTCAGTTGTGTCCAACTCCTGGTAACCCCATTTGGGGTTTTCTTGGCAAAGATACTGGAGTGGTTTGCATTTCCTTCTCCGACTCATTTGACAGATGAGGAAACTGAGGCAAACAGGGCTAAGTGTCTAGCTAATAAATGTCTGAGAGTGGATTTGAGCTTAGGAAGTTGAGCCTTCCTGACTCCAGGTTGAGTGTTCTATCTAGTGTACCATCTGACTGCTCCAAAGGTGAGCTTTTATTATCATATAAACGAGATAGATTATTACTGTGATTATTATAAGTGAGGTTTGGGGAGAGGAAGAGGTTGATATTAGTATAGAGATAGGACACAAACCTGAGCACTTAGTCATGCCTCTACCTTGGTCTGGTGAGATGAACTCCCTTTAAACCTTGTCATGGTGATCTCCTGATCTTTTGACCTTGTAAACAAATTCTCTGACCTGAAGAAAGAATGTCTAAAGCTTACAGTGGCACTAAGACTTTTGGGACACCCTGTATAAACTGTCATAATAAAGAGACCTGGCTCTGCCAATTGTTAACTGTGTGATTATGGTTAGAAGGAGAAAATAAATGTTTATACGGTGCCAGGCACTGTTAAGTACTTAAAAAAATAAAAATAACCAACATGTACATAGTGTATAAAATTATCTCATTTGATTCTCACAGTAACCTATTACCCCCATTTTACAGATGAAGAAACTGAGGCTGAGAGAGGTGAAGTGACTCCCCCAGGGTCAAATAGCTAGTCAGTGTCTGAGACAAGATTTAATCTCAAGTCTTCCTGACTCCAAATTCCGTGCTCTTCTACCCACTCTGCCATCAACTGCCTCTCTTCTCACTACAAGTTAAGAACCCTTGCTATAGACAATAGGGAAGTACTAAGAACTTTGGATGAGGGGAGTAACATGATTGCGCCTATGCCTAAAGAAGGGTAGACATCTGTGTGGAAGATGAATCAGGAAGAGGAGAGATTAGAGGCCAGTTAGGAGACTATTTCTAGTCCAGATGCACACTGATGACGAATCCGAAGAAGCAGGGTATCTATAGGAGTGAAAAGAAGCATTGATCAATCACTTTTCATTTATCAAGTGCTCTTGAGCAGTATTAGTTACTGGGGATACAAAACCAAGAGTAAACAATCCCTGTCCTCAAGAAACTTATGCTCTAATGGGAAAGACAAAAGGCACATATACAATAAGAATAATAAGAATATTTACAAATTGAAATATATGGTAGTTCCGGAGGGAAGATACTAGTAGCAGGAGGGATCAGGAAAGGGTTCCTGTAGAAAGTGGAACAGGAGATGAGTCTTGAAGGGATTCCAGGAGGCTGTTGTGACTGATGAGAAGCTAGAATTGACTAGTCTTGGTGTTCCCCATGCATCTGGGGTATAAGAGACAGGGAAGAGTCAAGGATGACTGAGATTGTTCACTTGGGTGACCAGAAGGATAGTGGTCACCTCAGGAGAATTAGAGAGGTTTGGATGGGAGCTGGGTTTATGGGCAAAGATGAAAAATTCTGTTGTAGAAATGGTTGAACTTAAGGTGCTGATGAAATGCCCAAGTGGAAATGTTCATCATGCAGTGAAGTTGTAAGACTGGAGATCAGGGAAGAGATAAAAGATAAATATATAGAATTGGGAGGCATCTGAGTAAGAGACAGAGAGACAGAGAAGACCAAGAGAGGAGAAGACAGAAAGGGAGGGAGGGAGGGAGAGACAGAGACACACACACAGAGGAAACAGAAACAGAGAGAGGAAGGGAGGGAGGGAAAGGGAAGAAGGGGAGGGGAAAGGAGAGCAGAGGAGAGGAGAGAAGATTCAGTAGCATTCTTTTCTTACAAGGGAAGAAATAATGATCCTACAAAGGAGACAGGAAAGGAAATAGCCAGCCAAGTTGGAGCATCAGAAAAGAACTTGTCATAGAAGGCAAGGAGGAGAGAGTGGTCAACAATGTTCAAAGCTGTAGAGTGGTCATGGAGGATAAAGACTGCCTGACAAAGAGGTGCTCTGTTTGTCAAGTAAGAGATCACCACTAATCTTTGACAAAGCAGTTTCAGGAGAGGTGGACTTGAAAGTCAGATTGCATAGGGTTTAGAAGTCAGGGGAAGTTGAGTAAGTAGAGACCAAGTGTAAAAGGCACTTCATAGGAGCTTCTCTATGAAATGGAAAAGTATTAGGACGACCCCTTTAAGGATCTGGAAAAAATGAAATTTTAGTCAAACACGGTAAAGGAAGAGGGCTGGGGATCCAATAACCTGGGTTCCTGTATCAGCTCTACCTCTTGATGATCTTGGAAAAGGTCATTTCCCACTTTTATTATCACATTTGTAAAATGGGATGCAGCTCCTGGAGAGCAAGAAGAGGTTCTACTAGAGGATGTCTCTAGAGTTCCTTTCAGTTTTAACAGTCTTCTGTTTCTAGATCCCTTTCAGCTTTGATGCTATTTTAAAGTCTCTTCCCACTCTGACATTCTATGAGCTAAGATTCTCTTCCATCTCTGATACTCCATATTATTAGGATTTAATTCATTGCCTTCCCCAAGCCATGGGTCCATTCAGTATCCACAGCTGTGGCCTTTACTCTCTGTGGGGTCATGGAGGCATCAGGGGCCTATCATTTAAGAACCTTAAGATGCACAAAAAGGCAGCCCGAAGGTCTGACTCCTTCACAAGAAACATGTTCCATCTGTTACTTCACCCGTGATGCCCCCTCCTCCTGCCTTAAGTTCTTTTTCCCCATCTTCATCATGAATCACTGACCAGCCCTTCCAGCCTTGTGGCCAAAGGTGATTGCAGATAAAAATAGACAGAGTGGCTGGGCTTCTTTGGTACTCAGAGATAACATTTAGAGTGAAGTTGATTTAAAAGATATTAGATGCATCATTGCCTTTAGAGCTAAAGAGCTAGAAAAGATATTATGTTAATATAAACCTTAGAAACACAAGGAGACATAATGTTGTGATATAAATAGCTAATCCACAAACATTTATTGATCACTTGGTACATGCAAAGACCCATGTTAGTTTTGGTGAGGGATACAGAGAGGAACAATCCTTACTAATCCCTTACTAGTCATGAGTTTTTGTTCTTCCATTACCCAACCTATGGACACTCTCCTTAGTTTGTAGTCTTTTCCACTACAACAGGAACTGCTACACACACACACACATACACATATACATACATATATACATACACACTCATATATGTGTATGTACACATACATACACATACATGTATATACACATATATGTATATATACATGTATATTTACATATAAGGCCTTTTTTGTCTTTTTTCTTGAGGTACAGGCCTAATCGGTGGTATCTCTCCACCAAAGGAAATGCATAGTTTAGTGACTGTCTGGAAAGAGTCACAAATTGCTTTCTAGAATGGCTTGATCCATTCACAGCTCCACCAACAATGCATTAGTGTGGCTCTTGTCCCACAGCCCTTTAAACATCTGTTATCTGTTATTTTGCATTCTTTGGTTATCTTTGTCAGTCTAATAGGTATGATATAGAACCTCAGAGTTGCTTTAACTTGTATTCATATAATCATTAGTGATTTGGAGTATTTTCCATCCAGCTGTTGATAGCGTAGATATTCTCCTTTGAGAACTATTTATTTATATCCTTTGACTATCATTTGAAAGATGGCCCTTAATTGTACAAAGTCAAATAAATTCCTTATATATTTTTGGAAATCTGATCTTTTTCTTTTTAAAAGAGAAACTTGATACAATGATTTTCTCCTCAGTTAACTGTTTCCTTTTTTTCACTTTAGTTGCATTAATTTTGTTTGTGCAAAAACTTTCTAATTTTATGCAATCAAAAATTTCTGTTTTGTTCCTCCCATCCTCTCTATCTCTTTTGGCCATAAACTCTCCCACTATTCATATACCTGAAAGAAAACTTCTGGTTTTGCTCCTCTAATTTGTTTCTGATGTGACTTATATTAAGTCATATGACCATTTCGAGATAATCTTGTGAGTTGTCTAAATCTATTTTCTGCCAGACTACTTTCCAGATTTCCCTGCAGTCTTTGGCTCTTAGTAATTCTTTACCTCAATAGCTGGGATCTTTGAGTTTAATGAATATTTAGGCTACCATTGCTTTTTTTCCCCCTTGGAGGCAGTTAGGGTTAAGTGACTTGCTCAGGGTCACACAGATAGTGTCAATTAGCTGAGGTCAGGTTTGAGCTCTGGTCCTTTTGACGCCTGGGTTGTTCATTTACTTTTGCATGTGGTATACACAATCTGTGCTACTGATGGATCTGAGTACCAAATTGTTTTGATGGTTACTGCTTTGTAATTTCGTTGTAGATGAGGTGCTCTTAAGGACCCCTTCCTTCCTAAAATTTCCCCCATTATTTCCCTAGGGATTCTTAATCTTTTGTTCCTTTGGATGAATTTTATTATTTTTTTCAAGTTCTATAAAGTAATTCTTCAGGAACCATAAACCCTTTTACATCATGACTGGTCACTATACTGATCAGAGTTCTGTAGGTTTTCAATGTCGTTTTCCTTCACATTATTACTGTCATTACTCTGGGCTGATTAGCTATGTAACTCTGGGTCTGTCACCCAAAAACTCAGTTTTCCCGGGAAGGTGAGTTAGATGATCTCAAGGCAACTGGGTGGTGCAGTGGATAGAGTGCCAGGGCTGGAGTAAGGAAGACTCATCTTCTGAGTTCAAATCTGGTCTCAAAAACTTAATGGCTGTGTGACCCAGAGAAAGTCACTTAATCCTGCTTACCTCAGTTTCCTTATCTGTAAAATGAGCTGGAGAAGGAAATGGCAAACCACTCCAGTATCTCTGCCAAGAAAACCCCCAAAGGAGGTCACAAAGAGTCAGACACAACTGAAAACAACTAATGATCCTTTCTTACATTTTATGATTTTATGAAATTCCCGTTTTCATTACAGATGGAAATGTTTTCTCCTGTTTACTATCTTCTAATATATACTTTTCTTTATGATGTCTCTCTCATCTAACCCCTTCTTTTGATCCCCACATCCAACACTCTGTTCTGAGTCCTTATCATCTCCCAGCTGGTCTCCTTTCCTCCATTCTCTCCCCTTCCAGTTGATCTGATACATGCCACCAGATTAATCTCATGTCACAGCTCTGATTGCAACATTCATCTATCCCCAAACATTCAGCATCCTCAGCCTGGTGTTGGAGAACCTGCACAATCTATCTTGAATCTTCTTTCTCACTATTTCCCTTGTTGTTGTTGTATTTATCACTGTTCTAGAAGACTACGACATCAGGAAGGTGACGTCTTGATTTGCAAGTGAATTGGATTTAAGTGAGGCAGGCCTGTGCTGGGTCTCCAGCCTCACTTTCTCCTCCTTTCTCCTCCAGAGCCATCTGGGTCCAGTGGTCAGATATTCATCAGGATGACTGGAGGTGGTCCAGGATGCAATAGGAGATGCTGGCCCTTTTAGGCTAAGGCCTTTTCAGGTTCTCATATTGAGTGAGGCAACACCCATCCAATGAACAGGTCTTTTTAAGGAGTGAGTCAAGGAGTGATCTAAGTCAGATCAGTCTGTCTGTCTCATGAATGAACCTGATCCTATCTATCAGCCTCTGAGGAAGCAAGTGTTGAAAAATGGAGGATCTAATTTTGAATCAGAGGATGTTAGATTTAGATCTAGGAGGAACCTTAGAAGCCTTCCATTTCACAGATAAGGAAATTGAGACCCAGAGAAATCACATGGATTATCTGACATTCTACAGGTAGTCAGTAAGTCATAGAAGTGGAGATGGGAAATCCTCTCTGCTATATGCAAGTCAGAGACTTAGGACTTCAATTCTTTTGACAGGTTTCCTTATTTTTATCTTTTCTTCTGTTTTTGTAGGCAATAGGAATGAAATGACTTGTCCAGGGTCACACAACTAGTAAGTGTCTACAGCTAGATTTGAACTCAGGTCCTCTTGACTCTATGCCTGGTGCTTTATCCACTGCACCACCTAGTTGCCCCTCCTTATTTTTTTAAAATGAATGGGCTGGCCTAGGCTATTTCTAAAGTCTCTTCCAGTTCTAAATTTTATTATCTTTTGTTAATTTGGTTCCTGATTTTTAAAAGACCATTTTTTTCACTTTCTTCCTAGATCATCCAATAAAGGTTGGATAATAAAAGAGAAAAGTTAGTGATCTTCTGCTTAGGGCTACTGAAGCAACTAACTGTTTTTTGACTTGATAGCAATATAGGAGAGCTGTGTTCTGGGGACTTATTCAAGACATAGTATAGAACTTCCTAAGGCTTTATCAAAAAGATTATTGGTGATTCACATGGGCAAAGTGACATTTCCTGAAATGGAATCAGTACTACCAACAATGGGCAAGAAACCGAATGCCATGGGGTACGTCATGTGTTCCTCTTTCTGGCCATTGAAGGCAAACAATGTAGAAAAAAAAACACATTAATTTGGGAAGTGAATAGCTGGTTAAGGAAGCATTTCTAGATTGACTAAAATTTGGATTTTTAAATCACAGATTACAGTATAGGGCAGATATAGGGTAGCATAGGACAGATACTTATCCATTAATCAATTAATTAATGAATATTTCTTGTGATGACTACATGACCAGATACATCACACACCTAACAAAGGCTGGTAAGGGTATATTTGCCAGGTATTTTGAAAAAAGTAATCAAAGGGGCTTTAAACTAAAAGAAGGAGGGGAGAGGGGAAGAAGACTGGTACATGCATATCTCCCAAATTAGGTACTACCTAGAGTTTCCATAAAACAGGAACAACGCTAACTGAGATGACATCTGTAGATTTGCAGGAGGCAAATCCAATAAGGGAACTGGTACAACCCTTGTCATCGTGTCTTTACATGAATGCCCAAAGTTTAAGCAATGAAGAGATTCTAATCCAAGGTGACAAATTTGGTGCTGAGAGTTGGTGGGATGAAACTCACTACTGAACTATGGTCTTGGATAGTTATACTTTATTCAAAAGAAACAGTATTGGTAAAAGAGGTGCCAGGTAAGGTAAGGCATTGCCTATTAGGAAGGTATATTCATGTGAGGAAATATAGGAACCAGAGAGGGAAAGCATGATGGAGAATATTTGGGTAAAAATCAAAGGAGAGAGAAATGGATATGATTTTGATATTGTAGTAAAATAAACATGACCTGAGCAGCTAGGTGGTGCCATGGATAAAACACTAGGAGTCAGGAAGACTTGAATTCAAATTTGACTTCATACACTTACTGTGTGACCCCGGGCAAGTCACTTAGCTCTGTTTGCCTCAGTTTCCTCATCTGTCAAATAAACTGGAGAAGGAAATAACAAATCACTTCAGTATCTTTTTTCAACAGAAACCCAAATGGGGTCGCAAAGAGTCAGACAAAATTGAATAACAGTTAAACCTATACTGTGTGCAATAATAAAAATAGGCAGCGTTTCAATAGCATCATAAGATTTACGAAGCACTCCATGTAATCCCATGTTATTCTGTCAACAACCTTGTGAGGTAGGGGACCATTTTACAGCTGAGGAAACTGAGACCCTTTCTGAAAGACTGTAAGGTCAAAACTATTTTCATAATAACACAAAGATATTATTAACTTATAAAATACTCCTCCCGTTTACAAGCACATATCTGTCTGAGGCCAGAATAACCAAAACAACATATCACGACAGATTGAATGCAGAAGCAGATATGAAAATCCAGCTGTCTTCTATTAAACCAGACATTAAAGAGATTTGTAGAAATAAGTAAAATGATGCTGCTCTTTTCACTAATTTTTTTTTGTTTTGGAAAATATAATTTTTTCCCACAAAACTGTGTTATGCATGTTAATATCTAATGAGTATTATTTTAAAATGAGTTAGTAAGTATTTTTCAGTTTATCAACTTTAATTTCTAATGTGGCTTTGTGTATGCTCAGATCACCAACATGGAGGTACCCTGTCTCTGGGAGAAGATATTCTGTGTTATCTACCACATGAGCGGTCACAGCTTCTTTCCATTGGTGTAACATCTGGAATAGACTGCAGCTTTAGAATTTCTAGATTGAGATGGTCTCTCTCTTCTCATCATCATCCAAACACAGTAGGTCTCCCTTATCCACAACATGGGGACCATGAACAGACTTGGATGCTAAGGAAAGGTCTATCTTCCCTTCCTTCCTACCTTTCACCCCATGGTCCTCAAAATCAGCTTAGGTTTTTTGGTTGTATTTCATTTGTCATTTGGTGATGGGATCCTCCCTAGACTTGGAAACTCAAACAATGGCAACCTTGGAAAGTAGGGTTTCAGGCCAGATAGGTAGCCTGAGAAGTTGAGGTACCTGGGACTTAACCCAGGGAAGGCCTTGGACTTGGAACTTGATGGGACTGTGTTATATAGGTTGGTGAAGCTAATCTCTTACTTCCCAGAGTATGAGATTGTGCAAGCAGGGGTGAGACCTCAAGTATTTGGGAGTGGGCTTGTATATTTATTTTTGCCATATCTTTAAAAATAACTTCCTTTGTAAAAGCTAATCTATTAAGTGGTTAAGTGAAACTGGGAACAGGGGACACCTAAAATTAAGGGAACACCATGAGGGGGAGCTAGAGTTAATGGTGGAGATAAACTGCTCCCCCAAACCCTTTTCAGGGTACCAGAGAACCCTGGAGGGAGGTGTAAAATGTAATTAATGCACCTGGTCAGTTGGAACGAGTATGATCCCTGTTACAATAGTAACCCACATAAACAAAAGCTCTTTGTGGGAGGGGGATGGTCCTGAACAATTTTTAAGAATGTAAAGTATTCCTGAGACCAAAAAGTTTGAAAACCACTTGATTATATGGTCTCTAAATTCAACCCTGACATCCTCGGTTCTATCACATTCACTGTTCTTGCATTTTGTGCTTTGTGTCTGTAAAGGAGCAAGTCATGAACCCAGAACTTGAGCCTGAATTCCCCCCATGACACTTACTAACTGTGTGAGGCTAGGCCAGTCACTTGACCTTACTAAGTTTCAGTTTTTCTCAAATGTAAAATGAAATAACAATACTTGCCCAATTTACCTCACAGAGACATTGTGAGAAGAAAACTTTGTTAACCTTATAGCACCATAAAAATGAGAGTTTATTATTTTAGCTTCAACTAGCTGTAATTCTATGGTTCTTTACGATAAGCAGGTCAGACTCCCACCTCCCTCAGGCACCTCCTAACTCTCCCCTCTAGCTTTATAAAGAGGGGATTCCCCTCCTTGTTCTCATGGAGCCAAAGCCCATATTTTTAGTGAATTTGAAAGCAGGTCGAAATCCCCACTGCCTGGGTACAGCTGCTCAACCCATGTGAAGACCAATGGCCTGACTAGCAGCTGCCCTGCACACTCATAAAAAGTTCCCCAAATCCTGTCGTTCCATCTGGTTACTGGAAACCCTTCAAGGCAGGCCCCCTCCGCCCACACAGAGAAGCACAGATTAGATCTACCCAGATGGAGTTCCATGTTGGCGTAGCAGACCATCTTCCTAGTGATCGCTCTAGCTGTCAGGCTTTGAAATTTTCTGGAACCCAATTAAAGTAATGGAAACAGAATAGCAATTAAAGAACATATTTTTTCCCCTCTTTCCTTGACGAGGTCCCCATGGTAGCGTGTCTGTAAATAGCACAGAACAAAATTGTCAAATAAATGCCCAATTAATAATCCAGGAAATACTTAGGAGTAGGTGATGGAGACTGTATGAAGAGGCTAATAATGGAACTTTCTGTCCGGGGTGGGGTGGAGTTATGGTCCAGCTGAGGATAAGATGTGTTTTTGTACAGAAATATGGTTATTAGGCTGCAATTAGTCCAACCCTCTCACTTTAAATAGGAGGAAAATGAGTCCCAGAAAAGGGCCTTGATTGTGTCTAACTCTCAGGTAGGAAGAAGAGTGCATTTGTATATCACATACCATGAGGATGTTAACTGTGTTGGTTCCAGGCAGCAGTCCTATCCGTTTCTATGCCTCAGTTTCCCCATCTGCAAAATGAGGAGTTAGATTAGTTGACCTCTAGAAGGTATATTTCTGTTAATAAAACTCATCTTACCATCAATCGGGCCATTCTCCCTTCTCATTTCTACTTCCTGGCTTTTCTGGATTCCTCCAACCCTAATTAAAATTTCACCTTCCATGAGAAGCCTTACTTAATCTCTCTTTCTTCTGGTGCTTTCTCTCTGCTGATGATCTTTTATTCATTCTGTCTACACATTGTTTTTACATAGTTATTTGCATGTCCTCTCTCCCAGTTAGACTGTGAGCTCCTTGAGGACAGGGACTTTTTTTTTCTTTTTTTAAATGCCCAATGCTTGGCATAGTACCTGCTACATGGCAGATGCTTAACAAATGTTTATTTTTACTATAAAATTACATGTATATATATATATGTATATATTACTTTAATATTTATTTGACAGGAAGTCTTGTAATTGGCTCCTTTAAGTAGTCTTTTGTATTTCCTGGATTTTGATACAGAGTTCAAATTCTTCATTTATAACTCTTTGTGTGACCTCATTCAAGTCATTTCTTCTCACTGTGAGGAGTTTTCTTGTCTGTGACATGGAGACAATAATACTTGCCTTGCCCACTTCAATGAGAGTTTATGCAAATGGTCTGCAGCTTAAAAGTCTGCTAGAAATATGATTAGACAAGTTAGTTGTAGTTCATACATTTTGGGGGCAGCTGGGTGGCATAGTGGATAGAGGGCTGACCCTGGAGTCAGGAGGAACTGAGTTTAAATCCAGCTTCAGCTACTTACTAGTTGTGTGGCCCTGGAAAAGTCACATAACCCTGTTTGCCCTGGTTTCCTCATCTGTCAAAAGAGCTGGAGAAGGAAATAGCATATGATCCCAGTTATCTTTGCCAAGAAAACCCCAAAGAGGGGTCACGGACAGTGGGACATGACTGAAGCAATTCAACAAGAACAAAATTTATACATTTGGCTTTGGGTGGAGCCTGTCATTTCCTTGATATAGGGAACTTTCAGTGAGGAAACCTCTTTTACCAAAGTAGGTAAGCACCTACTCTGTAAATTACAGTCATTGTCTGGGATACTGAAAGGTTAAGTCAAAACAGCATTAGTTAAAGTCCTACTTTGTGTGCTAAACCCTGGGGATAGGAAGATATGAAGAAAGGCAAAAGGTAGTCCCTGCCCTCAAGGAGTTTATAATCCAATGGGGGAGACAACATGCAACAACTGTGTACAAACAAGGTGCGTACAGGATGAATTAGAGATAATCTCTGCTTGCCCAGGATCATATAGACAGCATATGTCATAGCCTGGACTTGGACGTAGGTTAGTTACCTTGCTCCCAGGTCAGCCTCCTTCCCATTAGGCCATAATACTGTTCTCATTTATAAATACTTATTTTATAATTAATTTATTTGTTTCTAGTTTTCAGCAATCACTTTCATAAGTTTTAAATTTTTCTCCCCCTCTCACCCCAAGATGGCATGCACTCTTATATGGGTTCTACACATACATTCTTATTAAACACATTTTCACATTAGTCATGTTGCATAGAAGAATTACAACTAATGGGAGAAACCATGAGAAAAAAACAAACCAAACCAAAACATAACAAAATAGAAAACAGTTTGCTTCATTCTGTGTTCCTATTCCATGGTTCCTTCTCTGGATGTGGATGGCATTTTGCATCAAGATTCCTTTGGAAATGTTTTATAAATATTTATAAAAATATAAATGCCTACTTATTTGTAGAAATTCATTTTTTCACAAACTGAGGATATTGGCTCAGGCAATTACTAAATTCTTTTCCATGTCTAATATTCTGAGGGTAAGTAATTTCTTCTCTCCTCTCTGAGTCTCAGACTCTACATCTAAGACTGATCGATATATCTTCTAGATATAAAATCTATGGACCTATGGATAAAGGGAGCTTCCACTCTTACTAAGGACATTTTTTTTTAATCTATGGAAGCCATTAGAAATCTGAGTTATGAGTTAGACTTCTGGAAACTTTAAATAATAAATATGTGGAAAATTCTACATGGAGAGGGAAAACAACTAATTTGAGGAGGTTCTAAAAGTTTACTCAACATCTGGGGTCATTTTCAGTTCAATCAACTCAGGCAGTATTTATCAAATACCTATTATGTGCAAGGCACATACTGATGATACAAATAGAGACATAAAACAATTTGTCCTCACAGAGCTGACAATCTACAGGGTGAATACAACTTGTACACAGGTAAATGAACACAAAGTACAAAAAGAAAAGGAATGCACAGTAATTTCAAGGGGAAGAGAATGGGTGAACCAAGAAAGGTATCATGTAACAGGTGGCAGGTACTCTTTGAAAAAAGCCAGGGACTCCAGGAGGTAGAATAAAGAGGGAATGCTTGTAAGACATGGGAGAACACTTATGGGAAGTCATGGACATGATTGATGGAATATTGGATATGGGGAAGAGGTAGCTGGCCATTTTTACTAGAATCAGGAGTGAGTGATGGGGAGTTTTAGAAACTGATACTGTAAAATTAGGTAGTAGCTAGGCTGTAGAGTACCTTAAATACCAAAATGAGGATTTTTGTAAATGGCACCTAGGTGGTCAAGTGGGTAAAGTATTGGACCTGGAGTCAGGAAGACTCATCTTCCTGAGTCCAAATCTGGTCTCAGACATTAACTAGCAGTAACTAACATTAACTGTCTCTGGGGAAAGTCACTTAGCCCTTTTTGCCTCAGTTTCTTCATCTGTAAAATGAACTGCGGAAGGAAATGGCAAACCACTTTAGTGCCTTTGCCAAGAAAACTTCCAAGTGAGGTCACAAAGAGTTGGAAATGGCTGAAAAATAACTGAACAATAAGTTCGCCTAGATGATTGTTTAAAATAATTAATTTAATTCATTTTTTGTTACATCTCAAATTCTTAACAATCTTTCTCCCTCCCCATGCTGCACTAGAGAGGGCCACCATTTGACACAGATTTATAAATATATGTAAAGTCACTCTATGCATAATTCTATGTATCAGTTTGTTTTCTTTTCCTGTGGAAGTGGATAGCATCTTCCTTCACAGGATCCTTTGTAGTTAGGCCTAGGTGATTTTTAAGCTCCCCTTCTAACTTTACATTCTATGTTCTTGAGACCCTCCAGCTCTACTATTTTACATTACAAATTCTGTGTTCTAAGATCCTTGCCCACTCTGGTAGTCTATGCATCAATTATACAGAGTGACCTTGTACTCCATTTATTGTTTAACCAATTACAAGAATAGATACAAGAACCTTATAAAATGCTTTGGAAAGCTTTTCTGGAGATTAGTATATATTTTGTAAACATCTGGATGGTTTTTTTGTTTGTAGATTGCTTTAAGATGCACTAAGATCCTATCTTTACAAAGAGCATCATGTGAGTGTCTAGAAACTCCATGATTCATTCTTCCTTCCCTACACCCCCACATCGCATGTAGTTACGGAATATTTCAGTTTCCCAGTACCAAAGTGGCCTTGGAATTTTGACTCCTTAACCAAATTGGCTTGATGAACTTCTAGAGCTAGAGAACTGGGTTCTAGTTTCTACTCTGTGTCCTCCTAGTTATGTTATCTTGATTGATCTCCTCCCTAGGGTTCTTTCCTGACCTGGAAGATGAGGACAATAAGGCTTGTTACTTCTTACTTCATGGTATCTATCTCACTTGATCCTCAAATAAACACTGAGTGAAACGGTCTTCAAAGTTATCTATGACATGAAGAGTAAAAAGAATAGGGATTCAGATGACCCAAGTGTGACTCATGGGTCTACTATTTACCAGCTATGAAGCCTTGGGTGAATCATTTCCACTCGGAGCCTCAGTCCCTTCATCTACAAAATAAGGGGGAGGCAGTAGGATGAACTAGAAAAGTTCTAAGGTCCTTTCCCACTCTAACAATCAAAGACTCCATTCTACATATATAGAGAGACAAAGCCACTATTACATGAAAAATAACTAATATTTACCCCAAGGGCTATTTAAGTGACACAGTCAGAGTTATCAGATGTCACAAGAGATCCCTGTAGGCTGGTATAGTGGAAGGGGCTTTACTAAAGAAAATGGATTTGAGGGATCTTGATATTTGTCAATGATTTCCGTAGGCAGAGAGAAAGACAGGATTAGTTTGTATCTTGTCCAGCCTTTCCTCATCCCATCCCCTTTATAGACGAGTGGTGCAAATCAAAGACCACTGGAGTGGGAGACCAGGAAGACCTAAATTTGAGTCCAGTCTCTTCTACTTATCTCATGTGACTTTGGACAAGTGATTTCTCTTCTCTGGGCCTCAGTCTCCTCATCTATAAAATTCAGATAGTAATTACTTACACAAGAGAGGCAGGATGGGATGGTGTAGTGGACAGAGACTCAACCTTGGAGTAAGGAGGTCCTAAGCTGAAGTCTTTGACACGTACTGATTTTGTGACCTCAACCAAGTCCCTTAATCCTGTATGTTCTAGGCTCTAAGACTATAAATGGTAGAATCAGTCAGTCAGTCACCAAGTATCTATTAAACCTCTACTACAGGCTAAGCCTTGGGGAAAATGAAGAAGGGCACAAAGCTGTCCTTGCTATCAAGGACGTCACAGTTGAATGGGAGATACAACATGAAAACAACTATGTACAAACAAACTACAACCAGGATACACTGGAGATGACCAATGGAGGACAGGCAAGAGCATTCAGGGGGATTAACAAAGGCATTGTGTAAAAGGTGGAATTTTAGCTGGAACTTGAAGGAGCCAAGAGGTCATGAGGAGGAGGGAAGAGATTCCAGTGGATGCAGATCTATGTTAGTAAAGAGTGTTCCTTTCTTAGGACTCCCTTCCCTGATAAAACCACTGGTTTGGTCATAAAACAAAAACTAGCCTTGTACCATCTCCCAGACAAGGATGCTGCAAAGAAAGTCAGGTGCTATAGAAATGTGACTTATTATTTAGTCCTAAATGATGTCATGGTACTTGCATTTCTACCATCCAAATAACTCTCTTTTTAGCCATGGAGCCGACAACCTTGGGAGGCAGTTAGTAAATACAATCCCAATTTTACAGATAAAAAAATCCCACAAGATGCAGATGTGTTCACTATTTCAGTTTCAGAAATGGTCATCAAGCACTTACTATGGTCAAGATCGTAGGCATGTAGGGAGCTTACCAGCATCCCCTGGTCCACCCTCTATGCCTACTAGTCTGCAAAGCACTAGGTCCCAGGCCCAAACATCATGTAGCAAATAATGACTAATAACAATGAGGTTTGAATCCAGGTCTATGCTGCTCCTGAATCCAATGTTGGTTTACCAAATGCCATGCCATATGTGTCCTTTCTCCACTAATGGAGAAAAACCCATTTCCCTGAGGCTAGAAACTTGAAGGCAGCAGTCAGAAAGGCAGAGGAGGAATGTGGGCACATTTTTTTTTCTTACTGGAAGAAAGTTGGTTCCTGGTTACATGTTAAGTTCATTTTGATTGTAAGTAGAGGGTTAGTTTCACTAATGGTGGGTTGGGTAATAATGTGGTAAAGAAAAGTCACAAGAATCTAGGTTATGGACGGGACTCTTGGCCTGCTCTTATACATGGGGCCTTTGACTTTTATTTATTGAGTTAGGTAACAGAATAACAGTGAAAACTTCTCTCTGTATAGCTCTGGACACTTTACAAAAATCTCTCATATGCATCATTACCTTTTGTGGGATTGTAGCACTCAAAGCTGGGAGAGATCTTTGTGATTTCACGTAGGAAGAAACTGAAGTCCAAATCAATAGAGTGAAAATGTAGGATCAACTATTTAGAGCTGTGATGTCATCTAGTCAAACTCACCCTTCCCTCTCTGCTCTCCATTTTATGCATGAGGAAACTGAGGTCTAGAGAGTTTAATTGACTTATTCGGCATCACAGAGAAAAAGTGGCAGTCAGGATTGTGTTCCCCACTATATAGAAAGAGGTATGAAAATATTATCTTCCATTTCACAGATGAAAAAACAGAGGCTAGAGAAAGGAAGGGATTTATTACAGGTCACACAAGTAAGTAGTGGTTGGTAAGCTGAGTAATGATCTAACATCTACCCTATTTCAAGTTCAGTGCTCCATCTCCAATTCAGATCTCTGAGCTTCTGACTGAAGAGCATTCACCACAACTAACCTGAATCCAGACCCATCACAAGGCTTCTCTTCCCTCTTTAGGTGGTCATAAGCTCCAGCCTCTACCTCTCCCCTGGAACTCAAGCTCCATCCACCTTGGGACCTTCATCGGTAAACATTGACCATATCTGTCTTGGATCCATAAGCTATCATAGTTGCTGGCCTTCTTCAAGCTCCATGCTCTAAAGTGAGGTTAAGTGACTTGCCCAGGGTCACATACCCAGAGGTTGGACTTGAACTCAGGTCTTCCTGACTCCACATCCATTGCACTGCCTAGGCACTAGTTAGAGGAATCCTTCTATGGGACACTTGGCCTTTTCTCATTGAACTTTTCATAATAAGCATTTGCAGCTCATGCACCAATATATACTACAGAAACTGAGGAGGGAGAGAACTTCTACAAAGAATTCACATAAGATACTCTGAATTAAATTAGCACCTATTTTGTTACTTGGTGGCTTCAGTGTGAAGGTAGAAATGGAGGAAGACAGTGAACAACACTGTGGAAAATGAAGAAATGAAGTTTATAGATTACACAGAAGCCTCAACCCTAAAAATCATGAATATTTTCTTCTAGCAGAGAACTTGAAGGCATTGGACATGGTGAGCCCTGAATAACATCCTGAAAAATGAAATGGACCAAATCTTAAGGGACAGGAAATGATTGTTTAGCAATTTGAGTCATTTCCCAATCAGCTGTCTGTGTAGGGTCAGGTCATTGATTTGTTAGAGCAAAGATAAAAATCAAGGCTAAATTAGAAGAGGGAATAAAAATGAGATGGCATGCCATTAAAACCACTCCAACCTGATCCACTTAATCCAGCTACTGACACTAACAAATGGGAAATGCTTAAAGTAATAGATAGCAACACAAACTAACCAGACTTCCAGAAACCATGCTGGGCAGGAACTCAGCGTGACACTCCCTGATACCCCACAGCCTCCTTTCCATTCTGCCTATTTTCTGTCCTTCTGATCATCAGACTTTTTTGCCTTTACTCCCCACCAGATTGCTCCTACAACTGTAATCAAATAGCACTACCATTGCCTCTGGAAAGGGATTATCCACTGACTTCCCCATTGTTCATCCGAATGATCCCCAGACTGTAATTCCCTTTTCTGGCTTTTTCCTATTTCTCTCATTCTTATCTCTATGCTCCTTGAAGGCAGGGACTGTCCCATTTTGGGATTTGTTTTCATTGCAATTAGTACAGTACTTGGTACATCATAAGCACTTAATAAATGCTTTTCACGCATGCATGCATTCATTTCCTAAGTAATGTAAATCAACAACCACAGTGATCAGGCCAAAAGAGCCTAGAAACCACTTCAGCCAACGAATATTTCCTTTCCTTTCCAAGCATACCAATATGGCAGCCAAAAGTAACATTGGTTGCTTATTTATAAAAACTTATAGAGGAGAATGTTGGAAGATCATGAGTAATATTACCTCTTAAAAGAGCAAAAAGCAATGGAAGGAAAAAGCACAGTTATAGAAAACTTCAGAGACACCAATCATTTCAGGAGCATATAAGGATGAAAATAAAAGTAGAGCAAACATATGAAAAGTGGAAAAGATCTGCCAAAACTTGAGACCATTTCATTTTTTCTTTGTAGTCCTGGCACCTAACATAATTCCTGGCACATGTAGACATTTATTACGAGCTTGTTGATTGATTGATAAATCAGTTGAGGAAATTAAGGATGTTTAGCTTGGAAAGGGAAGTCCTGGGGTGAAGGATGGGGAGTTGGTATCTATCTCATGGAAGAGAGATTACATTCTGTCTATCTTGGTCCCAAATAGTTGAATGAGGAGCAATGAAAGGAAGCTTAAGAAAGAAACACTGAAAGAACAGTGAACCAGGAAGTCCATAAACCTAGGTTGGCGTCTCTGCACTGCTTTGACTCAGTTTCCCTATCTGTTAAATGAAGGGATTAGAGTCATTCTTCTCTAAGCTCCTTTGCAGTTCTAATATGCAATGTTCTCAAGGTACTTCCTGCTGATGCCTTGCATTCTAAGTTTCCTTTCAACCTTGATATTGAACCCTCTCAAATTTCTTCCACATATGAAATTCTCTGTTTTAACTCATCTTTCAACATTAAAAAAATCTGTCAAAATATGCATGATGGTAGAGTAGATAAATTACAAGAACAAGAGTGGGAACACGGGTTTGACCCCCACTTCAGACGCTAGTTTCTTGACCCTGGCAAGGTCATTAAGTATGTCACCAGGCTGGTACAGATCTTCATCAGCTTGTACCTAAACTGTTGCAATCACCTGCTGAAAGGTCTCTCTGCCTCCATCTTCTCCCCCACTAAGCCACCAAACTGATCTTCCAAAAGTACAGCTCTGACCATCGTTCCCCACATTTGAAACTCCAGAGGATCTCTGTCACCTCCAGGGTCAAATATAAAATCCTCCATTTACAACCTGGGGTTCTTCTCCCTCGCCAGTCTTCTTTTACCTTACTCCCTCCCCCTCTCCCTCCCCCACTTACTCTGCTCATCAGTGATACTGGTCACCTTATTGTCTCCATCTCCAGACTCTGGACTCTTTCATTGACTGTCCTCCATTCCAAAAATGCTCTCCCTCCTCATCTCCCCCTCCTGGCTTCCTTCAAGTCCCAGCTAAAGAAGATTTTCCTGATTCCCCTCAATGCTAGTACTTGACTTCTGGTGATCATCTCCACTATGTCCTGTATATACCTTACTTATACATAGTTGATTTCATGTTGTCTCCAATATTAGACTGAATGAATAGAAACTGATTTTTGCCTTTCTTTGTATCCCCAAAGCTTAGCGCAGTGCATGACATTGGTGCTTAATGAGTGCTTGACAGATTGGATTAGTCATTTCTATAATGGGGATTTGTTATTCAGTCATTTTTCAGTAATGTCCAACTCTTCATGATCCTATTTTGAGTTTTGTTGGCAAAGACGTTGGAGTGATTTGCCATTTCCTTCTCCAGCTCATTTTACAGTTGAGGAAACTGAGGCAAACAGGGTTAAGTATCTTGCCCAGAATCACACAGCTAGTAAGTATCTGAGGCTGGATTTGAGCTTAAGAAGATGAATCTTTTTGACTCCAGGTGTAGGGCTCTATCCACTACATCACCTAGCTGCCCATAATGGGGAGAGCATCATCATCAGAGTTACCCTGATGTTCTATTGAGCTAAAGTGTGTAAAGTGCTTTGCAAACTATAAAATATTCATATAAACCTTTATTAGTAGTGTTGGGATGATCTTAACTCATCTGAAATGGATGATGTCTCTACCTTACAGATAGAGGGAGACCCTTAACCTTCAGATATTTATGGGAAAAGTGTCACTTTTAATGGGTGGGCATCAGATCACAAGTGCTAGATAACCCAGGACTTTCTTCCCTTGCCCATTTGCAAACAATTTAACCAGGTGTAATGGAGACTCCAGAGTTTTAAGATGCCCAGGATAGAAAACAAATGTATGAAACTGATCCTTGAAGGAAAATAAACATCCCCCATGAGTTAGACCTTCTCTTCTCTTCACATAATCTGCTCATCCCCTATTTCCTCCCGCTTTTACCCACCTAAAGTCAGAGGAATCACTTGTATGGGGGTTCCCAGGAAGACTTTCTTTTGATTCTATTAGATGAGAAGTCCTGACATCCATAAATCATTGATTTTGAGCTGGAGGGGAGCTTAGACATCTTCCAGTTCAATTCCCTCATTTTACCGATGAGGAAACAAGTAAAGACACGTTAGGGACACACAGTTACTATGACTGAGCCAGATCTCAAACTCAGGTCTTCCTGCCTCCAGGTTCAAGGCTCTAACCACTATACTACCAAGCTGACTCAAGGTACAGTGAGAAGAGCCCTAGACTGGAATCAGCAGCCTCAGATTTCAGTTGCAACTCTGTTGCTAACATCCTGTGTGACCTGAGTTCAAATCTAGCCTCAGACCCTTACTAGTTGTGGGAGCCTGGGCAAGTCAGTTCACTCTGTTTTCCTCAGTTTACTCATCTGTAGAGTGAACTGGAGAAGGAAATGTCAAATCACTCCAGTATCTGCCAAAAAAAACCCAAATGGGGCCACCAAGAGTAGAACATGACTGAGACAACTGAACAAGATGACCTGGAAAATGGGAGAGTCTTAAAAGACAGATCATATAATAATTAATTTAAGGAGGTGGGAATACATAGCCAGGAGAAGACTTAGGGTGGCTGTTATGACTGTGTGTACAAGGCTGAAAAGAAGTGATCTTTGTTCTGCTTAGCCACAGAGGATAAAACTAAGAGGAAAAGGTAGATATTATAAAAAGACAGATTTTGACTGAATGTCCTTATGATACAAAAAGTGGATATGGGGATGAGGGATGGGCAATGTACTGCCCATCATTGGGGGTATTCAAACTGTTTAACCAACATTAACCAATGTTTGCATAATATGCTTTATAGATATTATCTTAATTGGGTTTCAAGACAACCTGAGGAGGAACTAAAAGTAGGTGGCATGGAGTAAAGAGTGCTGGGCATGGAGTCAAGAAGTCCTGAGTTCAAATACAGTCTTAGACATTTATTAGCTGTGTGACTCTGGGCAAGCCACTTAATGTCTGCCTCACTGTCCCCAACTGTAAAATGGGGATGGTAAAAACATCTACATCCCTGTTTTTGTAAGGATAAAAGAAGGTGTTTGTAAAGCCCTTAGCACAGTGCAGGTGCTTAGTAAATGCTCATTCTATTTCCTTCCCTTAATAGATGTAAAGCTGGAAAGACTCTTAGAGGTCATCTAGCCCCATTCTCTTTTTTTTTTTACAGTTGAAGAAACTGAGGCATATAGAGATGAAGTAATTTGACCTAGGTCACAGAGTTCCTATTATCCCTATTTTACAGAGGAGATGAATGAAATTAAGGACCACGGACAATGATTTTACACATGGTCTGGTATCAGAAGGGACTCCAGAGCATATCACATCAACCCTTTCATTGTGGAGAAGAAGGAGTGAGGTCCAAAATGGGGTAGTGACTTATGTGAGGACACGCAGCATCCAGATTCAAACCCAGGTCCCCGGCTCCCCAGCGAGTCTTTTGGAGCCTGCTGATGAGACACAGAATCAGAGACAGCCCCCTGACCCTGCCAGCTGACGGCACTCCTGGGAATGCCCATGGTCTCGTGCATTGCAAACCCAAGGCTGTGTTTATGAAAACAGGGAAATAAACAGGAAAGGTTATTTGGCGCACTCTTCAGAAACAAACAGGACAGGGTGGGAGAAAAGGCAAGTCTGCCAGTCGGCAAAGGGTCTGAGGACTAGCCAAGGGAGGAATGTTTCCAGGGACTGGGAATGAACATTTAAAAGAAGAAAGAAGAAAAAAGAAGAGAACAACAGAATCCTGAAAATGGTCTTAGCAGAAGAAAATGACAGTTCGATTAAGGGAAGAGCCCTGGGATGAACCTAGAGGTGATAATCCCTGCTCACTTCTTTAGTAGTTGTGTGATAATAGCCAAGTCATGTTGCCTTTCTATGTCTCAGTTTCTTTTTCTGTGATATGAAGTGGTCTCTAGTGTCCTTTCCAACTCCAATACTCCTTATTCTAGTGTCCTTTCCAGCTCTGATTGATACCCAATGAGTCTGTAAGAATAAAAGCTCTTTCCTGGTCCAAATGCCCATCCCAGCCTCCTGGGAGCAGACTGCCACAGACTAATGTTCAATGAAGAATTTTATTGCCCTCGTTCCATACAGGAGACTCTCTGTGCCTCTGAATTGAAGGAAGATGCTTAAGACATGTGGTAGGCCCAGGACTGGGTTTTATTATCTGCCCTGGCTCCTGGAAATGCATCTTTCTTACCAGTTGTACTCTGGAAGATAACTAGGGAGAAAGGAGGTCCTGTGTGGTGTTTGCCAACTCACCACCCGGCTTTGATTATTTCAAGCTCCAGAAATAAATGTTCTCTCCAGGTATTGCTTCGGGGAGCTGGAGGGACAATGCTGTGCCCCGTCTCTTCCCTGTCTCCTTTCCAGAAACTGGTTTCCAAAGGCTTTCTCTAGTCTGCTAATTGCGTTTTGCCGGGTTTAGGCTTTGTGGCTTTGTCAAGTAGATTAAGGATTTTCTCTTCCCCCCTCCCCTTTCTCTCTAACAAACATCCTTTTTTCATCAAAAACTGCTATCATCCGTGCTGCAGAGAGGCATCAGCGGGGCAGGGGGAGGATTCCTTTGACTCTTAATTGAGGGTTGCCGGAGATTTCTTAATGCAAAACATCTGGGAGAAGTGCCCACTCTGTGTGTATGTGTGTGTGTGTGTGTGTTTGTGTCTGTGCATGTGTGTGTGTCTGTGGGCATGTGTATGTCTCTGTGTGCATGTATGTGTGTGTACGTATGAGTATGTGCATGTCTGTGTTTGTGTGTGTGTGTGTGTGTATGTACGTATGCATCTTTGTCCCTTCCCCAGGTCCCCAGTCATTCCATAAAAGCAGAACAGACCAGGGCAAATACAGGGAGCAAGGGAAAAGACGTATGACTGTGAGGGGCCGACATTGTTTGCTTGGACAATAGTCTGCTTCCATATATTCTTTATTTTTGAAAGGGGGAAAGCAAGGGGATCTTTCCTGAGGAAGCTGAAGAAGCCAGTCTGTGGGGATTGTTGGATCCTCAGATCATAAGGTTTAGGAGCCAGAAGGGTCCCAAAGGTTATCTTGCCCATAAGCCTTATTTAAATGATGAAGAAAAGGAGACCCAGAAAAAGGTCACACAGCCAAGTGACTAGCTGAGTCAGGATTCAAACCCAGTTCCTCAGATTCTGATCCATCCTCTTTCTGCTACCCTGAGGTTTCATCTGTAACACTCCTGTGGTTAAGGGGATTAAAAACCCCCATGAATTTGTAAGATTTGCCCTTTCCATGTTGGTTTCCATCTGAATTCAGATGTGCAGGATTAACCCGATGGAGTTTACACGACACTGAATTAAAAACCACATTCCTGGACCTTGCAGCAAATTACGTTGGCTGGAATCTTTCATCTGAAAAAAAAAAAAAAGGAAAAGACTTCTTATCTGACATGCGCTATATGATAAACAGATGTGTCCTAACTCAGATAAATAAAAATGTGGCGTTCATTGCTAATGACTGCAAACTAGCCAAGAAAGTTTGCTGGCTTGTTTGTAGATGGGAATGACTGGGGATCTGGTACTATGTATAAAGCTGTGCACTCAAATATTATTTTAGAAATCACCGTGTCCCAGAACATCAGAAGAAGGTCCACAGTATCTCAGAATGTCAAAGCTAAGAAGGGATTATCAAATTCTACCTCCCTCCTTTTACACCAAAGGACACTGAGTCCAGGAGAAGGGCCATTGAAGGAGTCAAACATCAGAGCTGGAGCCTACATGGCCAAGCCTTGGAATAATTACATCATTAATTATGAATAATCCACCAATTCTATTCAACAAACATTTATTAATCTCATAATATGTGCTAGGTGGGGTGAAGACACAGAAAAGTATAAGACATTGTCCCTTCCCCCAAGGAGCTAGTAGGAAGGAGAACTCTGTGAATATCTACAAAACAAATTAGAATATAATGAAGGCTCAGGAGAAATACAGATGAGGCACTATGGGAATTTAGAGGAGGGACCCATCACTTTCTGGGTTGGAGGGAGGTGGCAGAAGAGGGAATCTCTTGATGATGTGGCACAGAGTGAAGGGAAACTGGAGTAAATTGGAGTGAATTCCAAAATGGTGGAAGCCAAGGTCCAGAAGTAAGAAGGGTGGCACTAGTTCATGGGAACTATGAGTTTCCCAATTTGTCTATAGGATATAGAATATGTGAAATGTACCAGGAACAAGAGTCTGGACTTCAAAATGGTGCCATGAGAGGAGGGTCAAAGTAGATGATCCTGAGATTCTTCAACTCTAGATTCAGTGATTCGTGATAACATCTGGCAGGTAACTGGGAGCCATTAAATGTTTTTGAGCAATGGGGCTAAACAGGAAGATGAGCACCTAGAAGAGTGGAAGGAATTAAATCCAATTAATAAAACAAAGCCTAGGTTTGGGGGGTTAGATTCTGTCAAATTCATTTGCTCTCGATGCTTTTTTTGTCCTAAATTTCAAGACAACCAAGTATATTCTCAGTGGGTGAGCTCCCTACTACATGCATTTCCAGTCAGTGGTTGAGTCTATGGGATATGTACGTCCTTAGCCTTCATGTTGTCAGTTGATCAGTAGGAGCCCTGCCTCCTCTGTATTCTCAATAATCTGGTGCAGATGGTTAGGGTGATTTTACTTTTACAACTCACATTAATGACATCTTAATACAATTTAAAAAATCAAGACATTAGCTGAAGCTCATAATTATTTACTATGGAGATAAATATCTACAATCCTAAAATGTCAGATCTGGAAGAGATCATAGAACACAGAATGTCACAGCTGTGAGGGATGTTAGGACATAGAATGGTAGAGCTGGAATGGGAATTAGAACATAGAATCTTAGAGCTGGAAGGTACCTTAAAACAGAGAAAGTCAGAGCTGGGAGGGCCCTTAGAACACAGGATGTCAGAGATGGAAGGGATCTTAGAACACATTATGTAAGAGCTAAAAGGGACCTTAGCACAGAGGATATCAATGATGGGAAGGACCTTAGAATACAGAATATCAGGTTTAGAAGGGACCTCAGAACACAAAGTGTCTTGATCATAGAACACAGAATGTCAGAGGGCCCTTGCAGATGCCCTAGTGCAGCCTCCTTATTTTGCCATTAAGAAGACCTGGGTTCAGAGGTGAAGGAGCTTGTTCAATGTCACAGGGCTCCTTTGTGAGAGAGGCAGGAGCAGGACTCACATTTTCTGACCTCAGTCCAGGCACCCATCACATATAGCTTTCCATTCCAGGCAACAAGCTTTATCTATTATAGTTGTATCTAAATCTCTGACCAGAGGACCAAAGTGTTGGGAAAAATGGCCCCAGATTTAAGACAAATGGCTGTCAGATGATTTGGCTCCCTCCATTCTTAGTTGCATACCATGGAGAATTTTCTTCCCTTTGTTTTAAATGGAGTACTGTTGGTATTTATGGAGCAGGAACTCCATTCATCCATCCATCCTGTCAGTCACTATTTTATTAATCACTGAGGTCACAGCTTTAAGTGTATTAGACATTGAGAGATACCAAGCCCCTCCAGCAGCTTATGGCTTAGTAGAGGCAATGGTGTATTGGAAAGCATAGGATACAAAAAGTGTATAAAGAGGCCAAAGTAAGATGATATTGAAACCAGGAGAGATCATTTTTGTCTGGGGGAATCAGGAAGGAATGGTTTCTGGGAAAGCTGGAACTGGGTCTTCTAAAATGTGTATGAATAGGAATGGGATAAATGGAAAAGGGTGTGTGTGTGTGTGTGTGTGTGTGTGTATGTGCATGTGTTTGTGTGTGTAGGTTCAGAATTCCAGGAATGGGAGATAACTAATTCTTATTTATATGAATATAATAATCACTGCCATTCTCCACATTGACAGTTTTGAAAAAGCCTGACTATACAGGAAGACCCCATAGGTGAAACTAAGTTTTGGATAGACTTTAGCACCCTGAGAAATCAGCCTTGTGTGTGGCCTAAAAGTACTGCTACTTTTTTCTCCATTTCTCTTAAATATCCCCAAGTGGTCCCGTATCTTTTGTGGTCAGCCATAATTAGATACCTGCTCTCCTGCTGGCCAGGGTCCCTAACCTATCACTTTGTCACTCTAGAAATAATGATTCCCACCCAGCCCCACTGTCTGAACTGAAGAGGGACTGAGGAAATTTAAGAGAAATACTTTGGGGCAAGATCTTAGCTCATTTTGACCTAGTGTCTCTGGTGGCTCAATGGATGGAGTGCTGGAGCTTGAGCGAAGATCAACCTGGTCTCGGACACTTGTCATGTCAGTGTGGATAAATCACTTAACCTTTATCTGCCTCAGTTTCATCATCTGTGAAATTGGGATCATAGCACCTGCCTCCCAGAGGTATGACAAGAATAAGATAATTTTTTGTAAAACTTTTTGAAAACCTTAAATTGCTATATAAATGCAAGATATTTATATCCTGAACACATTATCCTCCTGCCAAACCAATCATCATTCAACAAGTCTACACGTTCCAGCCTTCATGCCTTTACTTACAATGTGATTTTAACAGCCAACCAACAGTCACTTGGCATTGGTGAATCACTTCCTGTGTGCGGTGTGTACTGTTAGACACAGGGGAAATAAAAAGTCTAGTGGGGTCACAGTACCCACCTTCAATGATAACTGAATTTTTTTGGTGGGGGGAGGGGACTTTGTGATTTCATTAATTTAAGGAACTGCCTGGGAGGAACCTCTTTGTACCAATGGAGATCAAACTCTTGATCAGCAACTTTGAATCCCAAAGGATTGACCAAGACCCTGAGACCAAGCCACCATAACATGGCCTTCCCTTAGTACAGGCATCAAGAAGCTCCACGTTTTCTCCATCCAAGTTTGAATTGGAGGAAGGCTTTGAAGTGAATGACAAAATTATAAACAAAAAAGTGAATGTAATTTATTCATATTGTTTTTAGCATTATTGGTAATGATCATGACAGTAATAACAAGGTCTTCTTTTGGACTTCTAATAATTTTTGGAGCCATCAAAGCCTAGGGTTCAAGGTTGCACACACACTTTCTGGGGCAGATTTCAAACTCAGGTCTTAGTGACTTCAAATCCAGTCTCACTGCTGATATCACAAGTGAATTCCAAGGATTCCATGTCTATTCCTCAATTGGAGAGCTCTGTTTCCTTTATCTAATTTGGTTGATTTTTAGACATGGCAGATCCTTCCTGTACAGTTTTTGACGTAAAATAGCAATAATAATGGTATTACTAATAATAAGTGCTCATATTTACATGGTGCTTAACTATTTTAAAACACTTGCTCTTTCATTTTAACACTGTATCTTCACAACAACCTTACGAGATAAGAGGTATGTCATTATGGCCATTTGTGCAGATGAATAAATGATTTAAAATGGTTAAGGATTACTTCCTTCTCTTTCAGCAGAAGAATTAATTCTTTCTCCTTCTAGATCATCATAAAATTGCCTTAGACTTCTTAAGCCAACTTCTAGTGAGAAGAGAATTGGCATCAATTTTTAAAATATCTGTTAATTAAAAAAAAAATGGTTCCAAAGCACTTTAATGTTTGCAAAGGGCTTTCCTCACAACAACCCCATGGGGGAGGGAAAACAAGTGCTATTATTCTCATTTCTTAGCTGAGAAATACCTGTGAGGAATGAGCTACACTAACAAAGCCCCAAATATGAGAAACTTTGCTCCCCTTAAACAAAGAACAACGCTTGTTGAGAAATCAGGAAAGCTTTTATTAATCTCTACATTCATTCCCTCTGAATGAGTGGGTAGCTCCCAGGTAAGGCTACTGGAAGACAACAGTTTGTTCAGACCAATGCAAGCCCTTCATGCTGTTCCAAATTTTGGACTTCCTACCACACCATCCACTGGCCACATGACTTCATGTTCTCCTTTATGATAGGCTTCCTCTAAAACAGCTCATCAAACTTGCATGCAAATTTCTGATCTTTTAAACCTGACCTGTGCTACCTCACAATTTGGATCACTTAAAGCTGGGAGTTTGAACCTGTGGAAACAGAACTCCTTCCTTGTTTCCCACATACCCAACATTCCCTAAAAGGTTTCACTAACATGAGAAAAGGCTGACTTCAGAGTAAAGACCAGCTGAGTTCGAGTTTTGCCTCTAATATATACTGACTGTGTTATCCTCAGCAATTCATTTGGTTTCTCAATGCCCCAGGCAGCTTTCTTGAGTTGTGAAATTACTGACAATCTGCATTGCTAAAAGGAGTTTCCTCACAAGGGAGTTCCTTATACTCATGAAATCACAGGTCCAGACTAATCGATGACATCACAGAGTGATTGGATTGAAGTAGAGTTAGACAAAGTCATCAGCCTCACTCACTTCCAGAGTCAAGATCCAGTGACAAAAGTCAAGATCATTGCTGATGCAGTGGATGACCTTGGAGCTTTCCACGTCTGATCAAGCTCTAAGAGTTCCACAGCACCTGCTTCAGCTGCCTTCATGGCTTTTGGAACAAATTGTTCTCATTGTCCATTCGACCAGGGGAAGTTTTCGTATGCTGGGAATAGACTTCTCCCAAACTCGCTTATGGGTTTGAGACCTGTCACTTACCCTCAATCTGGGTTAGCCCCTATTTATCCAGATGTTTTTACCAGAGTATGGCCGCCGTGCATGTTACAACTTCTTGGAGTTGCGGGTTGAGTGCCAGGTGGATACCAAAGTAGATGAGCAACTCTGAAAAGGGTTGGGCAAGACCTCCCACCAGAGGGGCTAGCCCCCTTGATCACCCCATAAACCCCGATAATAATAGTCCACAGACACACATGTATAATACATAACAAAGCATAGTGAGAAGGCTAGACTATTTCAAATATGTCTATATTGAAAACTTTTATATATAAGACATGCCAAGAACACAATAATGTCAAGTAGAGTCAATATAAAACATGGCACTTTTTCAGGGAGACAGTCTAAGGCCATTATGATTCTGTCTAGCTTAGATCCATTATCATCTCGCTTCAATAAAACTAAATATGACTTCCAAATTTAAGATGGAATCAAACCAACATATTAACCATTATATAAATAATATATATTAAAAAGTAATATAATATATAATAAAATACATATGTATGCACTTTACCAAAACCATAACAAACAGCTCCGTTAGCCTGTGTAATCTTCCAATGACATTAAAATGTCATTGAGATTCCACAAGTGGATAGACCAAGAAAAGACGAATATGAAGGTTTTGAGTTTGAGTCTGGAGGTCACATTGAGCCAGTGGATGGTGACAAAACACATCAAGCAATAATCTGTACTGGAGATGGACCGGCATCACACATTGAACCGCTGTCCACAAAAACTTAACGTTTTAAAAACATGTTACTGCAGCAAATATGCATAATCTCCAAGCTGTATGGTGCAAAAGGCTTTCAAATTATCAGGACCCAGTAGAGGAATTATGTGGGAACATATCATTCCTGTTGTCCTGTGGGCTACCAGAATTACATCAAGGATCCTTTCAGTGAGTGACGGAAGATAAGCTTACATCCCGATACTTTTAATCAGCTATAGAAAAGTTATTTTGTACCTTTGCGGGAGTCAATAAAATGCTGAATATGAAAAAAATAATAATATTAACAAGATAGTGACTTGTCTCAGTATTATTTCTTTCTGATCCCCATTGAAAAAGATGAGAAAAAGGTGATGATATCAGCAATAATAGAATTTAACAAATAAATGGTGCTGGAATGGTCATCATCATGGACAAAACTGTTGCCTGCCATCTCCCAGACAGAACACTGACCCACTAAAATTTAAACAATGTTTTTGAAAAATTCCACCATGCCCAAATCTTCTTATCTTCAAGACTATGTGGACTTGGAAGCTTTTGACATAGAATGATCTATTCTAGTATAAGGAATCAAAATTATGCAGGAATAAAAGAAAGTCCAAATTATTCCCATCATCTTATCTGTGATTGGGCTCAGCCTAAAGAAGTTTTTAGTGGAACTAAAGAAGAAGGAGTGTATGTCTTGCCACTTTTATCAAAATACAAGAATAAATCATTTTATGCCCCTACACAATAATTTCCAGAACATTATTTATGGGAAAAAGCAAAAACAAACAAAAAGGTGGAGCAGTGATTTTTCCTGGAGCTATTTCCATCTAAATGCTATCAAATGTAAAATAAGAAAAAATAAAGGTGATAATTATGAAAGAACTTACATTTCTACAAATTGAAGCAACTCTGTGAGATAAGTAGTTTATTAGTACTGCTATCTTATAGGTAAACACATTAATATTAAGTGTCTTGCCCATGGTATCATAGCTTATAATCATTAGAGTTGGGATTTCTCACTTTAAGACCAGTGCTCTTTCAAGCTCATTCCATTGTCCAAATTGCTCATTTTAGAGAGAAGAGGAAACTGAGGCACAGAGAAAGAACATGTTCTGTGCCAAGTTATATGGAGAATTAATGGCAGAATCAGAGCTTGACTTATTTCTTGGCTCCCAGTTCAGTCTTCTTTCCATGACATCATGTTGTTTCACCTTCCATTTCCTCATAAAGGATTACAGTAACCTCAGAAACTCTAGCTTAAGTGGCTAGAAGGTAGAACTTGGGACAAAGAAAGGGAACCTCTGCTTTTGATGGTCCATGCATCATTCTGACTCTATTTTAAACATTTAAATGTCATTGCTTAGTCATAAAAGGGACATGCCTCTTATCAAGGCTCATGGAGTTTCCAGTATGAGCATTTGGCCTTCCTCCATTTCCTATGGGAGGGAGCTAAACACAGGGGTGACAAGGGCACATCTATTTTGGATCCCCATTTCCAAGCTTCTTGATATCATTGAAATCAGCTGGCATGAACAGGGGCCTTTGAATTTCTTTCATGTAAATGGCTGAGTGCGGCTATCAATGAAAGGCAGTCTTAAGAGAACGGAAGTCCGCCCCAATAGCTTCTCAATCAGCTTTGGCATATGTATACATTATGCTGTTTGATCTTGCTGGATCCTGTATTTAGATAATATAATACACTCCTGTTATCTTTCTCCATGGTAAAGGGGACCATGAACAGATAGCCAATGGGGTAAGATAAAATTAGCACCTCTTTGCTTGAAGATAAACATTTTCTGCAGGAAAAACGTTGATTACAATGTCAAAGTCAATGGCAGGGATATTATGGATAGATTTCCCCTTTGAGTTTTAATTCCTATTTATAATAAAAGGAAATAGCATTGGTCTGACATAGGGTGATGGTGGAAATGTATTAGCTCAGGTTGACGAATGGAGAGCAGTGTAGTAGAAATATGGACTGGACCAAGAGTGAGGAAACCTGGATCTAAGTCCAAACACTTCCTTTAACTATCTAGATGACTTTGATCCATTCACTTCCCTTCTCTGGACAATAGTATTTTCTCTTCTGTAAGATGGTATCTAGCCTTAGATGATGTCCTAGGGTCCTTCTGATATTGAAGGTATCTTTCCATTCTGATGGTCTATTTGATTCTATGTGATTCTAATGACTTCTAGTTGTGAGCTCTCTTGAAACTGTGGCCAATAGCTTATGTCAAAAGGTGGAAGGAGGTCCAGTGAAATGGGTACATGTGGGGCCAAAATTCAAAGTAAGACTTCCAAATCAAAATGTACTGTAGAAGACGTCTATCATTAATCCTACTTAAAGAATTCACTTATTTTGCCTTAGGGAGTTCCTAAAGGGTACTCCTTGTCCTAGTCTTCAAGGTCCTCCAACATCTGGCACCAATCTTTTCAACATCATTTTGATTCCCCTGTACACAACCACTGTGACCATTCTATTCCAAGGAGGCTGTGGGTTGTCTCATTTCTCTGCCACGTTTGATTTGAGCCCTCACCAACTGAATTCCTTTTATTGTTAGGGAGCCAATGACTGGCACTACAATTCTATTTAGTCACCATGTCTCCCAGGTACTTCCCATATACATCATCATGATTCTCCTGGATGTAGTTCCTTACCTTCTTTCATGTGGAGTGATGCCATGTTCTCCATTTTGTCATCCTTGGATGGCATCTGAGGCACTCTGTATGTGCAACAAATCCCCTTTACACTCAGAACACAGAATTTCAGAATGTAGGGGACCTTGGAACATACAAATATAAGGATGGCATTCTGCCCTTATTCCAGGGAATCACAGGAGGTCCAAGAAGCTATTTTGAATCAATTGATCAAAACTATAAATGAGGTACAAAAATAATTAGTTAATTTCAGAAGAATTAAAAGTGCTTTTGGAAGCCACTCAAGGAACATCTTGTGATTGACTAAAAGAATTAGACAACTTTTTGGGCCATAGATAAAACCAACAAGCTAATTCTGAGACATTCAGTCAAGTAGTGGTCAAATCCCAGTGAGAAGGACTCCTGAAAGCTCTTTCTCTCTTCTCTCTACTCTATCAACCATGTGATGACCTTGAAAAAGTTGAACAATCTGAAGATCTAGAGTTCACTTTACTGTAGGAAGCAGCATCTCTGGAATAGCCATGACTGATGGCAGCATCTGAATAAAATGCTTAGGGACACGCCGAAGATAAATCAGATACACTGAGGTAAGGAAGCTTCAGGGACATGATTTCTCAGGGTGGAAGCAAAGAGTTGAAAAAAGTAGACAGTTCTTGGAGCCCAGCAGAAAGCTACATAGAAGGGGGCCATTATGAAAAATCTATTGTTACTGTTAAATCAATTTTCAGTCATATCTGACTCTTTATAATCCGATTTGGGGTTTTCTTTGCAAGATACTGGAGTGGTTTGCCATTTTCTTCTCCAGCTCACTTTATAGACGAGGAAACTGAGGGAATCAGGGTTAAGACTTATCTAGGGTCACATAGCTAGTCAGTATCTAAGGCCAGATTTTAACCATGCTGAGACAGGCACTATACCAAACACTTTACAGATATATTATCTCATTTGATCCTTACAATAAGTCTGAGAGGAAGGGGTTAGTATTATTACTCCTATTTTATAATTGAGGAAGCTGAGGCTTCCAGGTAAAGTGACTTGCTCAGGGTCACACAGCTGGTAAGTGACAGAGCCAAGACTCCAGAGCCCAGGTCTTCTGACTCTGAGTTCAGAATATTTTTATTCTCTGATTACTTCTGATGGCTCCCTGGGGCAGAAGGTACCCACAGAGGGCAAAAGAAAACTGCATAGTTTACTTACCAGGGGAGCAGAATGATTCAATTTCAACATTAGGCTTGCGGTGACAGAGGCATCATTGGGGCCAGGTCTTCCTAACTCTGGGTTCAGTGTTCCATCCTCTACAATATGTGACATCTTAATCATTTTTGTACTTCAATGTGTCAATGCTTCCAAAGATGTATGACTTTATCAGAATGAGTATCCCTTCTGTTAGAATAGAGAGCAGCCATTTACTTAACTAAGTGATGCTAGGCAATTATGTGGCAAAAAATAAGAAAAATCAATAAATAAAAATTCATCACATGATGGCACTTATTCAGGCTTCATCTTTTGGGACACACTGAATCTTTTCTTCCACTAGCTCCCAACAGTAAATCTGGAACTTCCAAAGATGCTGGTAGTGTCCCCACTCTGCTTCATTCTCCATTTCTTCCCATTACCCAAAAGGCACCCTTTGCTCCAGTCACTTTAACTTTCTACCTCATCGTCTTATTCTCTCTCATTCCCTTTAATACCCTTGCGTTCCCTCATTCTCCCAGTGCCTTAGCTTTGTAAACCTGAAACAATCATAGACATATAGACACAGGGAATGATAGGACTGAAAGGGCCTTGATAGGTCACTGAGTCCAGGAGTTTCTCAATTTTATGTAATTATTTATGTTCCTCTTTTGGGGAAAAAAATAGTCCCTGTCCTTAGATGTTAAGATCAGTAATAAAATGTGTGCACTTTATTCATTTATTACACAAGTTATTTTACTTTTTTATTTTTGAGGGAAATAAGTATTTAGTAATTGGAAACACTAAAATTTAATTTAAAGATGCTATTTGCTTATGAATCAGAGCATACCCCAAACCTCATTAGATTAATAAATCATAGATTTAGAGCTATAGTAATGATGATGATGATAACACTGGCATTTATATAATGTTTTAAGATTTCCAAAGTGCTTTACAGATGCTATGTCATTTGATCCTCCTAACAACCCTAGGCAGTAGGTGACATTATTGTCCCCATTTTACAGATTGGCCAACTGAAGCAGACAGAGAGATTCAATGACTTGCCCAGGGTCACACAGTTAGTAAGTGTCTGAGGCTGGTTTGCAACTGAGGTCTTCCTGACTCCAAATCCAGAATTCCATCCATTGTACCACCTTAGCTCTCTAGCTGGAAAGAACCTTAAAAGTCAACAATTCCAACCCTCTCCCTTCACTGATGAAGAAAATGGGGTACTTGGTGGTTAAATGACTTACCTACAGTCAAACATCTCGTATGAATATGAGGCAGGATTTGAATCTAGGTCTTTCTGACTCTAAGTCCAGTGTTCTAGTGCCCTCCCTTCCTTCCTTCCTTCCTTCCTTCCTTCCTTCCTTCCTTCCTTCCTTCCTTCCTTCCTTCCTTCCTCCCTTCCTCCCTCCCTTCCTCCCTTCCTTCCTCCCTTCCTTCCTCCCTTCCTTCCTTCCTTCCTTCCTTCCTTCCTTCCTTCCTTCCTTCCTTCCTTCCTTCCTTCCTTCCTTCCTTCCTTCCTCCCTCCCTCCCTTCCTTCCTTCCTTCCTTCCTTCCTTCCTTCCTTCCTTCCTTCCTTCCTTCCTTCCTTCCTTCCTTCCTTCCTTCCTTCCTTCCAGCAATTAGGTTTAAATGACTCACCCAGGGTCACACAGCTTGCATGTGTCTAAGGTCAAATTTGAACTTAAGGCCAAACTTAACTCCAGAGTCAGTGCTCTATCCACTATGCTCTACTGCCCTCTTTCTAAAATATTAAAGAAATACCCAGAGAAAGGTTTCTAGTGCTTGGGATAGATCTTCTATTGGACGTGGACAAGTAACATTTAGGATGAGAAGATGGCAAATGTTTTAAGTCGGAGGGAACGTCTAAGGGGACGTGATTTCAGAGATGGAAATATGTAGGAAGTACTCTTGAGCAAATCTATTCCTGTCTCTGAATCTCAGTGTTCTTTGTAAAATAAGGATAAACCATATTGGATATTGCTGTGTCTACAGTCAGAACACCTAAATTTTGATTCTGGTTCAGCTGATATTACCTGTGTGACCTTCAAGTGAGTCTCCTTGGACCTCGCTTTGTTAAATGAAGGGTTTGGATGAGACAACTTCCAAACGTCCCTTTGTCCTTCAAAATCTGTGATCCTAGGTGCTGCTTGCTCCACCATGATGGTGAGCTTCCCAGGAATTCCACAGGAAGACAAGGGAGGCAACAATTAATACATGTAAAGAGCAAGTCCTGACTTTTCTGAAGCCTTGAATTCTAGTCCTGGGACTTGGTAGCTGAAATAATTCCTTGACAACTTTGACAAAATTGTCTGACCTCTCTTTGCTTCTGTCTCCATATTTCTATCAGCAAAGCTGATTTAATCCCACGACTGACTCCTTGGGGATGTGGCTTAACTAATAGTTGTAAATTTTGTGATTATAAAGTGGTTAAAAAAATATACCATTACAAGCTTACCAGAAAGACTAGAATCCTTTAAACAGACAGGATCTTTGAGCTAATCTAGGTCAACTCCTTGGTTTTATGAATGAAGGAACTGAGGACCAGACAGGAGGAGGTGAAGTGTCCAATGTCACAAGGGAAATTATTGGCCTTGGAATCTAAATCATAGGATCATAACTTTTGGAATTAAAACAAACCCTTAGAATATCTTGTTCAAGCAGTCCATTTTACAAATGAGGAGACTGGGGCCCATAGAAAGGAAATGACTTATGAGAACTCACAGCTAGTCGACTTCAAGGCTAGGAGGTGACCTCCATGTCTCACAACCCCAGACCCAATGCCATTTCTACTCTAAGTCAACATAATTGTATCATTCTTTGCTAGGACTTCTTCACACTCAGGGGCTATTTTCCAGTTGATTCTGCATTATTTCTCACAACAACCCTGTCAGGTAGGTCTAGTCCACATGTCCCTGAATTCCTAATGTAGAAATTGACTGAGAGGAGAATTGGCAGTTTGTTACATGTCTCATCAGCTTTGTGAGGCAGGCAGAGTCAGAAGCCCAGAGCTCTCAGATCTTTCATGTTTATTTTCCTGCTGGTATCATTATACAACCAGTAACATAAGCATTTTAAGTATGGGGAGAGGGCTGGACGTTAGAGAAAGTGGCAAATGAGGTCCTTCCCCATGGGACTTTCAGTCTAAACAGACAAACAGACACAACACAAACCAGAGGCTGGGTAGGGGACATGCTGAAAAAGAGGGTGGGTGGCCAGGCAAGCCCAGCTTTGCAGTTGGGAGGGTACTCTGTTATGTCATTTGTTATGAGAACCTCACAGGGCAGCCCCAAAAATGGCCACCTGGACTTCTCACTAATGCTTTTGCTCGAGTGGTTGGCAGAAGCTGGTTAGCCCAGCAGAGACTGTGCAGGCTGTCTCTGTAAAATGGCAAAATTTCCCAATGTGTAGGGAAGGAGATTTGATTGTTCAATTCAATTTAATTCAATTTATGTTAATTCAATTCAATTCAATCCAGTTCAGTGCAATTCAAGACAAGTATTAAGAAGTGTTTCATTTAAAAATGTAGTAGTAGTACAAAAACAAAAATGAAAAAGTTCTTACCCTCAAAGGAGCTTGCATTCTATGTGGGGATAAGTCATGTGTATAAACATATAAGCAAAAAGTGATAGTAATTTTTTTAAAAATACACTTAATTGACGCTTTTTCCTCATTACACTATAATCAGTTCTTACCTCATTGCAGATTGAATTCTCCCTTGGGATAAAACAACAGCAACAAATCTGAGGTAGAAACTGTGTAGGACAATGTATGAATCATTCTGTCTAAACAGTCCCCTGCCTCTCTTTCGTGAGGAAAGCTAGATATATGTCTAATTCTTTCTTTTCTAGGAGCTACATTGTTTTTCCCCCACAACTCAGCTTCCTTCTCTAGAGCTGGCAATTTACATCATCATGATCCTTGTGTGTCTTGTTCTCTTGGTTCTGCTGTTTTATTGCTGCATCAGTTTGTATACTTCTTGCCATGTTTCTCTGATTTCCGCTTAATCATCATTTCTTACTGCACAGTAATATCCCATTATGTTCATGTAGCATTTCCTCCTTGGGCTATTACCCAGATTATATGCACCTGCTTTGCTTTTAGCTCTTTGCTACCACAAAGAAGACCACCATGAATTTTAAGTAATTCTGAGACAGAAAAAGGAAAAAAGGGAGAGAGAACTGGAGGGATAAAAGACAGAAAGAACAGAAAAGAGAGGGGGAGGTAAGTAGAATAGAAAAAAAGGGAAATGTAGAGAACAAAGAGAGAAAAAAGAGGAGACAGAAAGAGAGAATAGAGAGAAAAGAAAGAGAGAGATATCAGAAAGTGAGGAGGAGAAGAAAGGAAAAGAGGAAAAGAGAAAGAGAATAGAGAGGAAGATAGAGAGATGAAAAGTAAGAAGAGAGAAGTGGAGAGAAAGATGGAGAGATGAGAGATGGAGAGAGTGGGAGGGAGGGGGAGAGAAAAAGGAGAGGAAGAGAGAGAGATGGAGAGAAAGAGATGAGAAAGGTGACAGAGATGGAGAGAGAGGGAGAGAAACAGACAGAGAGACAGAGACAGAGAGAGAAAGAGACAGAGAGAAACTACCGTTTGAAAGTATCATGAAAAAAAAAAAAACTTCCTGTAGGAGATACCTGAGAAGGACCTAGAAGTAGATTAGGGATTCTTGGAGGTACAAGATCACTTATACATTCCTATGTAGATGTCAGGAAGCTGTCCCTTGATTCAGGTTCAGAAAACCCGAGTCTGACTCTTGGATCTGCTGCTTTCAATATATGTGACTTTGGACAAGACCCTTTTCCTGTTGGGGACACAGTTTCCTCTTTTGTAATACGAGGGAGCTGGCAGTCATATTTCAGTAATAATAGATTTGACTTAATTACATGATAATTTTGTTGTATATTTGAAAGGAATAGTGAGTTGTGCATAGTAGGTTTGCAGTTTTATGTACCTTCATCTTTTTTATTGTACTATGTTATGAAAATGCTTGTTTTGTTTTTTAAGAGTTGACTTCAAGGGAAACAGTTTGCACTGCATCATTCCATAGTTCATGTATCAGTCTGGGGATTCCATTGACCAAAAAGTCATAGGCAGTAGGGGAAGTTTGACCCTGAGAACCTTTTTCTGAATCAGGACCAGGGATGCTCTCCATGCTGTATCGTGGTCCAAACACCAGTGGCTCCCAGTCCCTCATAACTTGTGTCAAAACAGATTGGATAGGTGGGAAGCATGTGGTCTCTAGTGAAGTCACTGATGGCATGGATTTTTTTATTGTGTTATTCATAACCCCACCCCTGACCCCAACAGAAAGACACACACTTTCGTCAACATTTCATAAAATTAAATCAAAGTTTGAAAACTAGTCCTATATTAATAATAATAACTAATATTTACATGACATTTAAAGGTTTATAAAGTGCTTTCCATATACTAGCTCATTTGATCCTCATAACAACTCTTTGAGACAGGTATTAGTATTATCCCCATTTTACAGATAAGAAGACTCAGGCAGGGAAAAGTCAAGTGACTTGGAACAACTTGGTGTCTGAGGCAGGATTTGATCTCAGGTTTCTCCTGACATAAGTTCAACACTCTAGGCGCTATTCCTCCTGGATGCCTCAAGAGTTTGCACAGGTGAAAAGTTCATACATGCCTACTGCTAAGCATGTTTCAAAAATTGAGTCATTGTGACCTGAAATAAGTTTTATTTAAAATTATTTCTGCACCATTCTCTCATGCCAGCTAGGTGGCACAGTGGATAACACAATGGCAGAGCATCTTAGAATAGGATCTAAACATCTTACATAGTATCTTAGAGTCAGGAAGACTTGAGTTTCAAATATTGCCTCCAAATCTTACTAGCAGTGTGACCCTGGGCAAGTCATTTAATCTCATTCTCAGTTTCCTTATACTTAAAATGAAAGGGAGCAATATTCCATATGGCCCTTTCTAGCTCTAAATCTGTGACCCTATGATCTTCACCTTATGATCCCTTGTCCTGCAAGAACAGCAGGTTGCCCATGAAAATTTACACTTGCCTCTGATTCAGTCTGTACCCACAATTAAATCAGAGTGCATCTACCTGAAGACAGGAGCAATGAGTGGAAGGTGAAGGAAGAGGAAGATTTTTGACTCAATGTAAAGGATAAACTTCTAAACTGTTGGAGCTGTCCAAAAGTGGAACACGCTACTTTGGGAAATAGTAAGTCATCCCTCACAGGAGGTCTTCAAAGAGGAAAATTTGTTGAGGGTATGATAGACTGAATTCTTGTTCAGTTACAGGTTGAACTAGATGCTCTCCAAAGTCCCTACAGATTCTGAAATTTTGTGGTTTTATAAGAGAAAATGACTATGATTTTACCTGGTTTGAAATTGTGATAGTGGGACCACAAATGGAAGAGTCCATGAGGCTGCTAGCAAACCACTCAATCCTTTAGAGTCAGTTAAAAGAACATTTTGGAGAATGTGCCTGGCTTTTTCCCTGCCCAGGCTGGGTAAGTGATTAATCCTGTTGATAGACATAGTGGTATACATAGCTAATAGAGTTAATAGAGTGCGCAAGATACAAGCAACATGTTTATCTCAAATGGATGCATTGATTTTAAAAACAACTTTATGGAGCACAGTTTGAGGTGAAAAGTAAAATAATAGCCCATATTTCCATAACATTGGATAGATAATAGTAATAATATTGGTGATGATAACAATTATAGCTAGAATTTATATAGTATCTTAAAGTTTACAAGGCACTTTAACACATTATCTACTTAGGATGGCACAGCTAGTTTGTATCTGAGTTTGGATTTGAACTCAGATCTTTCTCACTTTAGACACAGTATTCTATCCACTGTGCCACCTAACTGCCACCTTCTTCTTGCTTGATATATCTGAGCCTCACGAAAATCATCTGAGCTAAATTGTGTGTGTGGGATATCCCTGTTTTACAGATGAGGAAACTGAGGCCCAGAGAGTTTTAAGTGGTTTCTCTAAGGAAATTCACATAGTGAATAAGTGTTAATGTTGCAATTTATCATAGGATTTAAAGACATAAGGGACTTTTGTGATGGACCCACTCTTCTGGGCCTCAGTTTCCTTGTCTGTAAAATGGAACTGGACTAGATATACTCTTACTTCTCTTCCTGCTTTAAATCAATGATGTCTCATTTTGCTGATGAAGACACCAAGGAGTGACTGGACATTGGTCACATAGATAGAAAGTGTTCAAGCTGGGACTTAAACTCAGATCTTTTGACATACACTTCCTTTACCTCCTGTTACCTGACTCTCATGAAAATCTCAATACTTTAATGTTGTAGAGCAGATGACCACAGTGCAAGCAGGACCAGTTTAAATGTATTTTGGAAATACTCAACAGAATAAGTAAAAATTCAATAGAACATAGATAATGTGAACATGTGACTTTTCGAATCTATATGTAGCCTGTGGCAATTCTTATGTACTTCTTAGTGGTCCCCGATTCTATTTGAATTTGGTTCCACTGTGGTAGAACATGGTTTTGCGGAGTAGGGAGTTGGGGAAGAACCTTTCAACCACATGGGACTGCAGCTCACTACTCAGCAATTTGGTTGCTAGAAGAGAGTCGAGGCTCTTTATCACATCCTGAAATACAAACCAATATTCACCCAAGGACTAGTTATCCATGGTTAAGTTAGAACCCTAAGCCTAGCTGGTGAACAGGAGTTCATTGAAGTCTGAGGAAGTCATTGATGGGAGGTGGCAGAGTTGGGATGGTGGTTCAATATTGAGTTATATTGGGCAAAGGGACTTGGAGACAAGCCAACAATTGGATATCACAGGGAGGGAGGGGATGTGATTGTTGATCTGATGAGACATGCCTGGAGTCATAACATTGCCCTCCACTTGATCTTTCCTTCCATTTTGGATATCCCTGATCCAGAAGATCAGTTTGCATGAAGGACCAGTCTCTCTGACTGGGAGGGGAGGTACTAGCCCTAGGTCGCAAAATGTAGAGAGAGAGATACTGACTGGACTAGAAAATACAGGTCTGGGATCTAGAACTCCAGCCCCCATAAGCCAACTTTATAGCCTTGGGAAAGGCAAATTAGTTCTCTAGACTTCAGCTTCCTCCCATATAAGAGAGATTTGGATTTGATGATCTCTAAGGCTCTTTTCACCCTGAAACTCTGTGTAAATATTCACCTTTATATAGCACTTCTAGGTTTGCAAATCACTTATATAGAGAGGCAGGGGAGTACAAGCAAAATGATGCTTGCCAGCAAGTAAGGGTACAAATCTAGGGACTTACTGCTGATTACTGGTGCAACTTAGGGAAAAACCAAAACAATAATAAAACCTGTCTGGGTTTCAACGTCCTCACCAGAGATTTGAAAGGTTTGGACTCAGCAGTATGCTTGACAGAAACCGATTGTTAAATTTTCAGTGTGAGCATTTATATTTTGGATATTTCCTCTACAAATCAAGGCTAGATTTATTGTTTTGTTAATTGTCTACTAATGCAGAGGATGTTAACGCTGATTAAACTTCAAAGTGTGTCCTGCATACATGCCTCTCCCCTCTTCCCCTGGAGAGCTGGTTGTTAAACTTTTGTCAGCCCATAGCTGCCTACGCCCTTTGGCAGTCTGGTGAAGCCCATGATTGCCTTTTCAGAACAATATTTTTATATGCATTTGATAAAATAAAATTACAAAGGAAGTAAATTATATTGATATGCAGCTATAAAATAAGTATATTTTTTAAGGTGCAATGACCCTAGGTTAAAAATGCCTATTTTATCATCTATATTAAAGACTGTCTGAGACCTTAGAGGGTAAGTAATTTTCCCATGACCACACAACTAGTATGTATCAAAGTAGGACTTGAACCTACAACTTCTTGACTCTAATGTCTTGCTACAACACCATCCTAGTCTGGATAAAAGGCTGCCTGTAGAGTCAAGGTAGCTTGGGTTCCCCTCCTGCTTCTGAGATATACTGTCCGCAGGGCCTTGGGTAACTAGACTTTTCTGGGCCGCCAGGTAACTCCCTGTGACTAAAAGTTACAGACAAATTTTTTATTTGCATTGATGGAGGGAGTTCCTACATGGAAGTTTTACATCCCAAGTTTGACTGTCCCTTCCCCACCCTTCTCAGCCACATTATAACATCCTCTTATAACCTACTTATTCTCAGTAGCTTTGAGGTGGGAACAGCCTTCGATTTAAGTCAAGGCCAAGTCTAAATCAATAGGTTCATGGCATCCTAATTAGCTCTGAGTAGTAGTGGTCAGGGCACTGGTAGCTGTTGCCTTTGTATTCTCTGAGGGAGCTCCGATTTCACAGTGGGAGAAGGCAAACACTCCAGCACTTAGAGAAAAGAGGGGGATGGGATGACAGTTCTCTGCCACTGTCCATCAGGGAGTTTGCTCATTAACCTGTCATTGCAAATGTTGGCCAAGAAGCTGAAGAAAGTAGAAGAAAAAAACAAACAAATAAAATGTCCCCATACAAGCTCATGGGGGAGTGGGGAACGGTTATCCCAAGAAGACCATATTTGTGAAAAATGAAATACTGATGGTAAAAAGTGTCTGTTCACTGGGATGGTAGAGTTGATGCATATCTTTCTTCCTCTCTCAGCCTCCATTTCTTCATCCACAAAATGGGGATATGTTACATTAACAACTTAATGTAACATATCTCGATTTTACAGATGAGGATCTTAACCTAACATCTTCAAGGGTTGTTAATGTAACAAGGGCTTTTGTGAAAATCAAATGGCATGATGAAAATAAAATGCTAGCTATTGTTATTTTGACACTTTGAAGATAGATACATAGATGATAGATACATAGATGATGGATAGACAGATGAAAGATGGATAGATGACAGATAAATAGACAATGGATAGAGATACATAGAGATGATAGACAAACGGAGATGATAGATAGACTGATAATATGATAGATTAGATAGAGAGAGAGAGATTTATAGAAACTTTTGGTCTGGACCTGTCTGTGATTTCATTAATATAGGGAACTCACAGAGAGGAAACAACTTCTACCAATGCATATTGGACCTGCAATTCAGAGTCTTATAGAGTATCTAGGGATACTGAAAATTTAAGTCACTTGCACATTGCCCCACAGCTTAATTATGTTTTTACTTAAAATTATATATTTACATTTGTTTTCTTTTGAAAATTCAATAATAGCAAAATCTCAACTTTTCCCCCAGAGTATTTTAGAAATAATTACATTTCACAGTTACCTTAAACATCATGTAAAATAAAATATTAATATTTTAAGATTCCCATTCAAGTGAGGTGGGACATTACATTTCTCTGGGATGTAGTTTCCTTCTTTATAAAACAAGGAGGTGGAAAAGGATGAACTGAGAGACTCCTTCCAGCATTGAATCGATGACCCAGTGATTACTGTTCTTCTAAAAACCTTAATAGCTTGAGACCCAAACCAAGAATATATCTCAGGATTCAAAGCAGGATAGGACCTCACAGTTTCCAAAATACCCAGATTTTTTGAAATAAGGAGAGGGAGGTTCAAAGAGATATGACCTGAGAGGACATGCATGGACCCAAATGCCAACTTTCTCTTCCAAAAGTAAAAAAATCAGAATGATCTGATCGATTTTAGGCGGACCCTTTCCCTTATAAGGTGTTTGATAGTATTAGCAATTGTTATGTAACTAAAATGCTCCTAAATGAAAGAAAGACACGGACATCTTAAAGAACCCAGCTACTATTATCATTAAAAGCACTAGATTGGAAAGTTCACTTTCAATATCACATTTTAACCCACACCCCTATAAAATGTATTTTGTCAGAAACTGCCAGAAGTGTTCAGCTCTTTTCTGCCGAACACGCCGCAGCTGGTGCCTCTCGCCTAAGGTCCTTTGAAACCGGGAAAGCGTAGACAAGCCTTTGAAAGCCGCCAATTTGTCCGGCTTCTCCCTGGTCTGCGGAGCCTGGCTGGGGCAGGCCCTGGTTTAAATTAGCGCGGTCCTGTCCAATCTGACAGTAGCGACATGAACCTGCGCTGTCTGAATCTGCCGCCCAGATAGGGACTCGAAGGGACTGGGAATGCAGAGATTGTTTTCCTTCGGACCCTATGGAAGCCCACACCGTGGGGATTGTCTGCAGTGACAGCCTTAACACTTCCCAGAACCGAGGACCTCGGTATAGAAATGGTATTGCCCACCCTGAAAGTGAGAAGGTAAAGTTTATTTTTTGTATTTTTTTCCCCTCTCTCTCCCATATACAGACTGTAGAAAGACCACCAAGCATGGGCTCTTTTCTCCCCTTTCTACCAAGAGGTACAATTCACATTTGTTAATCAAAAAAAACTGCCTGAGGTCATCCACCTAGACTCTTTTTTTTTTTTAAAACAGGAAACGGGTTTCAGATGTTTACATGTTAAAAAGTAAGGCTACTAATCTGCTTAGCCATTTCACAGTCGGTCCCTGGCCAATTCTTTCTTACCTTTTTAAGATTTCAGCTCTTCAAAAATGACATTAATTTTTGTCCATTGCATTACTTAAAATAAAAAAATAAAAAAAAAACAAAACTACTAACCACACAAAGCTGTCCTTTTCCAAGTCACCTGTTTCTATGAAATAGACTAAAGCAACATTAGGATAAATCAATCGAATTCGGCTAAGCGGTGTTGTCAACAGCTCTCCAGTCATCAAAGAGCTTGGGAATTAAATTCTATTAAGTGTGTTTCATTGACACCGGGAGACGTCTAAATCTGTGCCCACCAAGGCGCTTCTATAAGCATCCTGATGAGATTCTAATTATTACGGCTGTTATAAATCATAACTTTAAAATACTTTTGCATAGCTCCTTATGGTTTGTGAAATCCTATTTCTGCATCTAATACACAATGAATTCATTCTATTTTGTCTTTATTGGCTGTGAGAAACGAGGACCTTCTTTTGCATTGACAGACTAATTTCTACCATTTTTCTCTCTCCCACCGTTTATCAATGAACTGATGACAAGCTAAAAAGAAGCATTTTCTCCAACACCTTGAAAGGGTGAGTCCTTGTGTTCAGAAATAAGAGGGTTTTTAATTTTTTTGCATTTGAAAATATTTATTTCTTTTTCATATTATCTATGGAGATAATATAATAAGAATATTCTTCATGATCAGAAACAAGAAATTTCTTTATATCGTTGTCTTCTTTTAGCATTTTATTTTTCCTCAATTACATGCAAAAACAATTCTCAATATTTGTTTTTAAAACTGATTTCCAAATTCTCTCCCTCCCTCTCCACTTTCCTCATTGAGAAGGCAAACAATTTGTATATCAATGTCTTTTAAAAAATTTGCTTTTTAAAAAGAATCACCTAAAAAGGTAGTGATTTTTAAAAAAAGTCATCATATATCCCTATGGCTCATATGAAAAAAAACAAACAAAATTAATTATTAATGAGATAGTGTTCCTGTTTCAAATGTCAAATTAGCAAATGTGCCTGTATTGGGGATGATTGCACTATTCTTTATAAGGTTAGAAAGAATTTTTTATTTTAATAATAGAGAGGCTTCATAAAAAATTTGATTTACTAAAGAGTCAAGAGGATTGATTTTAGAGAAAATATTGGGGAAATTTAACATAAAATCATCCTATGGCTTAATAAAAGTAGATCTAGCTTTTTCAACGTTTTTGTATTCTGAGGGTTGGTCCCCTAAATTATTTATGCTGACATTTATGGGCAAAGAAGGGGAGAAAGTGCTCTTCCCTGGGACTTGGAAGGAAAAAGGCCACTAGCAGCCCATAATACCAACTTCCTCAAAGTGAATTTTGGAAGCAAGTCCTTTGTCAGAGTCTGGTTGTCTGTCTAGAAAGATCATGGAATAGTGCTAGAAGAAACAACCTTAGAATGAGGAGATATACAAAGAGCCTGGATTGGGAATCAGGGCACCTGGGTTTGGAATCCCAGCTCTGCTATACACTTACTACCTCCTGTGATCTCACTGTCATCTCTTAGATTCACTTGCCTCTTCTGTAAAACAGAAGTTGTGGATAAATGACCTCTAAGGTCCTTTCCAGATCTCAATTTACGATATTAAGATTACGGTGATTTATTTGTTTGGGGAGGAGGGAGGAAATAATAGTTTTTAAACTGTTAAAGTCACTTTGTTCTATACAATAATTCTCCCAAATAATACAGAGTTTAATGTGCATTGGCTTTTATACTGGACTGCATTGAATTTTATACTGGGCTGCTCAACAGGAATGAAGAAGTGAAATTGTATATTCAGCTAATTAAGAAACCCCTTTCCATGGAATAGACAGAGAAGCTTTAAAGCTGGCTGGGCCCTTTGAGCCAACTTAATCCAACCCTCTCCTTTATAATTGGTGAAACTGAGGCCCCAAAAAGGAAATGAAGAAAATCGACTCAGTGAATTCTAGGCAATAAGCAAAATTTAAAAAAAATCTCAACTCAGCGCCTATTTTGTAGAGTTGTTTCATCCTTGCATCCCAGAGACCCTTAACAAATGGTAGAAATTAATTGACAACAAAACATCTAAGTAAAAGAAAAGATAAATGAAAACAATCCTATGTTCAAACCCTGAGAAGTGAGGCATCATTTAAAACAGCAAGATCCAAGGTACCATAGCCAGCTGTATGGGTGGTGGGAAATTCTCAAATCAATGTTCATTTCAGGTTGAGTGTAAGAACCTGGGAAATCACTTTGATGACAACAATCAAATTTTGCAAATACTGTCCCAGTATGCTGACAGATATTTGTTCTTAAAGCTGACACAGGCAGTAACTGAAAATACTGGAGAAAAAGGGTGAACAAAAATGAATTAGTTTGAAAGATGAGCTTTCTGGCAATTCTTCTAGTAGTTAATTTCCTCCTTTCTCTTGTGTGCACTAGGGACTTTTGCAAATGAAATCAATCAAATACGCTACAACAAAACCGCAGCTTAAGAAAAGGAGGGGGGTATATTTGACCAGCAATTTTTTTAAAGTCGTCTTGGCATATCAAATGTTATAAATATGAAGATTGCCAATGCCATGAATATATTGTAAAAATGTATAAACCCAATGCTGAGATGTTTTCCAAATGAACACCTGGAAGGCGTAAATCAAAGAAATTGTAAACACTCTGGGTCCCAACATATGACAGGCAAGCTGAGCCAGGCTAGGCTGAACTGGCCTATGCAAGGATCACAACTCATCTCCACATGGAAAGGAGAATAACTTAACCTGGGGCCTGGCCCTACACTAATAAATCCATCTTTCATGAGAGAGAGAGAGAGAGAGAGAGAGAGAGAGAGAGAGAGAGAGAGAGAGAGAGAGAGAGAGAGAGAGAGAGAGAGAGAGAGAGAGAGAGAGAGAGAGAGAGATTGATTCCCAGCAACAGAAGTCTATGAGCTGACTCTTTCATAGGAGCTGGGAAAGATAAGAGGCCAGATTCATTTTCCTTCTATAATTTTTCAGGAGGTTCCCAGGAATTGTTTGGGAGACGAGGGAGTTCAGTGTGTATATGGATTTTAATGCTTTTGCAATAAGTAGGAGTGATAAAATCAATATCTTAAAAATCACCATTTTCTCGTTTAAAGCATATTTTCCACAGCAGAATGCTATCTAGATTTTAGTTTGGATACTTCATTGTTTTAAAAAGAAAAACAATCATTCCCACTAACAATGGGAATTAGTGCTGCTTGTTTAAAAAGTGTACTGATATTACAAATTTATAATTCTCCCTTCCCCTCAAGAGTCTAAAATGTTAATAGTCTTCTACTTGGTCTGTGCAATTATTATAAAAACCGAGGGAAAAGTTTTGAGGGATATCTGGTCCTTAGGATTACTTTACAACACATAAAACTCCATCCGTACACTGTGATGACGCTTTTTAAATTGGCTTTTCCTTATAATTATCTAAGAGAAACCTTTTAAAAAATGATATCTTCTGACTCTAGACAAAGAGACCTGAGCAATAGAGAATATAAACATCACAAAAGCCGCCCTCTGTTAAGAGCTTTATGACTTTACATTTCACAGCCCCATCCCCTTTTCCACCCCCACCTTCTCTTCCCCATCTCCGTGAACGGACGGGGAGAAAGGGAAACCTTCCATCCGTGCCCCAAGAAAAATAATCCCCAAGAAATTAGACTGCATCCCACAACCAAACAAGTACCAAATGGTCGCTGATCAGAGCAAATGTTTAAATTAGATAAGTCAAATTGAGTCTTATTGAATAAAGCTTTGTTTTGCTGGCCTCAAACAGCGAGGATCTTCTAAAAGGCATTTAAACTTGATATTAGGAATATGTCTGCCTACATATCCTGAAGCGTGCTATTTCAGATAGCTGTTGGGGAAGAAATGAAAGCAAGAAACAGTAGGATACTGTAAAGGTGTAAAATGTCAATAATAAAAGGATGTGTACAATAGGAGGCCATACTTCCCTGGGGGAGTGGGAATTTATAGCTTTTAATTCCATCAAAATCTGTGATCTCATGCATTTTGAAGAGTGATGATTTGAATAATTCCCATCTTTTAAGGGTGGAAAATCTGTGAAATTTGTCTTCCATTTAGACTACCACCGCTATCCCCACTAAAGGTTAATGAAATAAAAGGCTCTTAAAACAGTACTTAATGCTGGTATTAGGCAACCAGGATAACACAACTTTGTGTACTTTTCAATGAGGGAAGTCACCAGTGTGTCACAGAGGATGTGGGCTAACCTATGGTGTAGCCAAAATGATGGTGATACTAATTACCCACTAATGGGATTTTGCAATATTCACTTGTTGATGATTATTTCCGTCATCTCAGATGCTAAAAAGGAAAAATCATTCCTGAATCTATAACCTTTCCTTGTGCCCATATTCATGAATACTCTTGGAGAACTGATTTTTGTGTCTAAGCTGGGCAAGCGAATTCTAAAAGCAAGGTTTGATGCTCTAAGAGCATAGGTTAAGGTCAGAAGTTTATTGAGTCTTTCCTCATTGTGCTGGTCTTTCTTATGACAAGTCCAGTGTCCTAATCACTAATTTGCCCTCATGCCTAGAAAATTCAAGAGATGAACTCACTGGCCTCTGGGGTTCATTTCAGTTCTTAGTCTATGATATCTCATGTGTTTACTCTTGAAAACTTTCAACTCTAAACTGTGGATTTCAATCTAGAAGACACCTGAAAAACTCTTCTAATTCTGCAATGGGATTTTGGGCTTTGAGGGCTCTCTGGGAAATAATTTCCCTTATCCCATCTTTATGGAGACTGTGAGGACTAACCAAATGAGCACAGAGTATCTGGAGAAGAGAAATTCACTCCCACTGCTCATCTGCTGATGGAGGGGAAAGAACCTGATTAGTGGAACTGATATTGAACCTTGTCCTTTGCTATTGATTACTTACTGTGACCTTGGGTGAATCCAGTTTCTTTCTGTGATCTCTGGTTCTCTCATCTTGAAAATGATAGGATCAGAGCTAGAATCAGAGCTCTTAACCTAGAGTTCATAAATTTGGTTTAAATTTTTGGTGAAAATTGTATTTTAATATAATTAGCTTCCTTTTATAATTCAACAGTTTTGCAAACCTTGAAACCTATATAGTTCTGCCAGCTATTAATAGTAATAATAGCTAACACATAATAAAGTGTTTAAATGCATATAATTACTATATGATATGATATGATTATATGATTTAATCTATGATATCTGATGAGTTTACTCTTGAAAACTTTTTGCTCTAAATTGTGAATTTTAATGTAGAAGAGACCTGAAAAACTCCTCTAATTCAACAATGGGATTTTGGACTTTGAGGGCTCTCTAGAAAATACTTAAATATAAAATGAGAAAAGGAAAAAAAAAACATTGCCATGAACAGAGCAGACCACCAGAGAGGATTCAATATAAAATAATAAATTTCCATTTCAAAAAAACCTATATAATAATTACTATGCATCATTTTCAAAGTTGCCTAATTTTGCTTCCTTGTTGGTTTCCTTTTGTTCTCTGCTATGCACTTTTTACTTTATTTTCTCTCTCCCTCTCCCCACCACTCTAAAGAAGGCTACAATTAAGCATGTATACACACACATATACATACACACACATACACACATATATACACACAGATATATACACAAGTTTGCATATTTATATATACATGGATATCTATAAACACACACATATGTACACATATACACTCATATACATATATGTAAGACCATACTATGCTAATTTTCACCTGTTGTTTCTCTGAAGGTGGATAGCATCTTCCTCCATAGCTACAAGTCTTTCCATGTTTTTCTAAATAAAATAGCTCATCATTTCCTACACTATAACAATATTCCAACCCAGTCATGTTATGTTTGAGAGATGGTCTATGAAAATTTTTTCTCCAATGTCTGCATTCCTTCTATTCTTGAATACACAGGTTTTATTTATACAAGAATATTTTAATTTAAAATAATTGAAGCTATCTGTCTACACTTCAGCAATACTCTTTCTTACGATATAATTTAAGATCTGGTACTTGTGAATCTACTTCCTTTGCATCATTTTTTCCTGATTTCTTTGAAGTTCCTGATCTTTTGATCTTTAAAATGAGCTTTGTTACCATTTTCTCTGAGTAAATAATTTTTTAGCAATTTAATTGGGATGACATTGAATAAATTAATAAATTAAAAAATTATGTTGGCTTTATCTACCCATGAACAATAAATATTACTTCAGTTATTTAGACCTGAATTTATTTGTATAAAAAGTGTTTTATGTTTATATTCATATGGTTCCTGTGTTTGTTTTGGCAAATATGTGCTCATGTATTTTATACTGTCTAGCTATTTTAAATGGTTGAAAACAGTATTGAATAATATTACTGATACATGATGTAGTTTCTCTATTTTTTAAATTTTTGATTAAATTTATTTTAACCTTAACTTTGTCTGAGATCATGATTACTATCCCTGCTTTTTTTACATAATAAATTCTACTGTCGCCCTTTATTTTAATCTTTTTGTCTGTCTCTCATTTTTATAATGTTTCCTGAAAGCAATATATTGTTGAATTAAACTTTTTAAATCTGCTATCCATTTCCATTTTATGGGTAAATTCATTCTGTTCACATTCTAAGCTGCAATTACTTATTGTGTTTTTCTTCCTTCCTATTTTTCCTCACTATCCTTCTCAGTCTATTTACCCTATCTTTCCTCACTCCTCTGTGTTACTTCTACCCACTACATTGTCCTTCTATTCCTTTATCTGCCAACCCCTCTAAAAGTCCCTCCTTTGTTCTTTCCTCACACCCTATCCCCTTGCCCAGGGCAGCTAAGTGGTGCAGTGGATAGAGCACCAGTGTAGGAGTCAGGAGGATCAGAGTTCAAATCTCACCTCAGACACATGATACTCACTAGCTGTGTGACCTTGGGCAAGTCACTTAACCCCAATTGCCTCATCCTGGGTCATCTTCAGTCATCTTGATGAATTTCTGGTCACTGGATTCAGGTGACTCTAGAGGAGAAGTGAGGCTGGTGACCTGCACAGCCCTCCCTCACTGAAAAACAAAGTCAAGTGCAAGTCATGTCATCATTTCTCTGATGGCACGGTCTTCTTCGGCAATGAAGGACGAACACAAGTATCCCCTTGCCTCTTATTTCTTTCTGATTTTAGGAGACTTTTATACCTTTCTTGATATATGTGTTTTTCCCTCTTTAACCAGTTCCCAGTGAAACTAAGTTTCCAGCATTACCCTCTCCTCTAATTAGCTTCTTCTGTATCAGTTTTCCGTTTTTTGTATGAGGTGATTACTCCTTAATTATTTGTATGAGATGATTACTCCTTGTTATCTCTCCTTATAGAGTTTTATTTTTCATACTCAGCTCAGCCCATGTCTTTCTTTCAAACTACCCAAATAATGATGACAATCGTGAAAAGCATTAATATTTTCACATATATGAAGTAAACAATTTGACCTATTGAGTCCCTTATAATTGGTCCTTAATATTTACCTTATATGTCTCCTGGATGTTATATGTTTGAAGTTTTCTTTAAGTTTTGGGGATATTGTCACAAAAACCTGAAAATTTTTCAGTTTGTTAAATGTCCTTTTCATTCAGGATTATATTTAACTTTGCTGGGTAAGTTACCCCTGTTCATAACCCCAGCTTTTTTGCTCTATGGAATATAGTATACTAAGATCTACAATCTTTCAATGTAGTAGCTGCTAGGTCTTATATAATCCTTATTGTAGCTCCATGATAATTAAATTGTTTTCAATAGTTTTCTCTTTTACCTGGGAGTTTTGAAACTTGGCTATGATACTCCTGTAAGTTTTCCTCCTGCTATCTCTTTCAGGTGGTGCTTTTGTGGAGGAGAAAATAAAATGGTACATCTGTGTATAATTGGCACACCTCAAGGGAGGGCTAGATAATAGGCATCAGGTTGTCAGAGATTCAAGGAAGCAGATTAGAGGGTAAGGTTACACAGTGGAGAGAGCATGAGATTTGGAGGCAGAGGACCGGGGTTCAAACTGTGCGTCTGTTGCTTACCTACCTCAGAGTAACTGTGAGGGTTAAATGAGATAATATTTATAAAGTGCTTAGCACTGTGCTTGGCATATAGTAAGTGCTTAATAAATACTTCTTTTCTTCCTTCCTTCCTTCCTTCCTTCCTTCCTTCCTTCCTTCCTTCCTTCCTTCCTTCCTTCCTTCCTTCCTCCCTCCCTCCCTCCCTCCCTCCCTCCCTCCCTTCCTTCCTTCCTTTCTTCCTTCCTTCCTTCCTTCCTTCCTTCCTTCCTTCCTTCCTTCCTTCCTTCCTTCCTTCCTTCCTTCCTTCCTTCCTTCCTTCCTTCCTTCCTTCCTTCCTTCCTTCCTTCTACCTGCTTAACCTTGTACAAATCATCCACAGACGTTGGCTTTAATTCCATTACCAGTATAAGGACAAGGCTGGCCTTCTTAGCCTTGAAGCTCTCTCCTAGTTCTAAACCCTGTAGGTTGCACAGTGGATAAATTACCAGACCTGAAAATAGGAAGACTTGAGTTCTGGTAATGCTTCAGATGCTTATTAACTGTGTGTCTCTGGACAAGCAGCTTAACCTCTTTCTTGGTTCTCTCAACTACAAAATGGGGATATAAGTAACGTCTACCTTCCAGCATTGTTATGAGGATCAAATGAGATATTTGAAAGGTGCTTAGCATGGTGTCTAGCAAATAGTAAATGTTAAATAAATGCTTGTATCTCCCCTCCCCCCCGCCTTCACCTACAGGGTTAGGCTTTATACACCACTTTTAAAGCCTCAAAAGAAGAAAGATTTAAAACTATGAAAAGAATGAAACCAGTAGGTTTCCTTGAGAACCTAATCTTCTGAATGAGTGTTCAGTGAACACTGAACTGGGATGGAAAATAGAATCTAAAATGAGAGCAAAACTGCCCCAGTGATAAAAAATGAGATCCAGGGTGTGAAATGTGGGAGAGAGTTACATCCGAGACTTTAAACAACGAGTCAGGTGAGGATATAGTATAAAGGACTGGACACAGGACAGCATAGATCCAAAGTTCAAAGGAATATCTGGGGAGATCCAGTTGTACTTCTTCATTTTACAGATGAAGAAACTGAGGCATAAGGATGTTAAGAGATTGGCCCAAGGTCATGCAGGTAATAAAAGTATCAAAGGTAGGATATGAGCTCTGCATAGTGGAATAGTGGATAGAGGACTGACCTTGGGATCAGGAAGAAAGCCATGGATTTAAAATTCTACCTCTACCATTGTGTAGATTATACTAGCTATGGAATCATTAAAAAATTGCTTAAATTTTCTGTGTACCAAGAAACTTTATTTTTTAATGAATTTTTTATGGAGTCCTCTGACTCTAGATGGTGACTAAGTGGCACAGTGAATAGAGCACTGGGGCTGGAGTCAGGAAGACCTGAGTTCAGATCTCCACTCATACACTTACTAAATGGGTGACTCTGAGCAAGTCACTTAACTGCTATTTGCCTTGATCCAGTAGAGGAGGAAATAGCAAACTACTCCAGGATCTTTACCAGTGTCAGACACAACTGAAAAATGGCTGGACAATGACAATAACCACAGGCTTCAGAGTAGGTGCTCTTTTCACCCTACCCCAAAGGAAAGAGAAATTATTGCCTCTCACCTTACAGGTCCTAATGTTCTTCTAAAAAGAGAAGACATAACAAACATGTAGAAGACACTGACAAAGGAACAGATAAAGAGTCTGCTTGCAGCATAGTTGTTTCCACAGTGCAAAAGTGGCACCAATTAAATTGGAGATCATAGACAGGATTGATTTATTGATCAACAAGCATTTGGTAAGCCTTCATTTATATGTCGGGCACTGTTCTGGGTGCTAGGGTTTCAAAGGAAAAGCAGAAATAGTTCTGGTCCTCAGGGAGCTTCTTTTCTAATGGGGGAGACAATGTGTAGATAAATACATATGTATAAGATACATGTAGAATAGATAGAAAGTAATTTTATGGGGAAGTTTCTAGTAGTCAATGGAACAGAGAGAGAAAGACAGAGACAACAACAGAGACAGAAACTAAGAGAATGAGAAAGAAGGAATAAGAATGTGGTAGAAAATGTAGATGATATAAAATCAAAAGATGTGTATAAAATTCATTTTTTTTAAAAGAAAGGTAATTGGGACACTGAAAGTTTAAGTTATCTGTCCATGATTCCACAACTGGTAAGTGATAGAAGTAGAATGATTGAATCCATGAATTTCTTCCTGATTCAAAGGGTCACCCCTCTATGTATAATACTACACTTGCCTCTCACAATCAATTTTTCTTTCTGCAGATTTAGTCCAGATGCACCACTTAATGGAGGTTGTCAACTAGGCAATATTTTGTCACAGAAGCTAGTTATTATTATTGATGTATAATGTTATAGTCATTTTGTAAGTGTTTTCATTTTGGTAACCCTACCTGGAGAATCAGGTTTTCTGGAACTAAAGCTCCATTTATTTATGAGAAGTGATGTTGTCAAGATGTCCCTACATCTTGTGCCCCAGGCAGAACTGCTTCCCTGACTTTCTCAGCTGTTTCCTCAACAGTTTCTCAAGAAAACTTATTTAAATTCTTGTGAACAATTTTTGTAAATCTAAATTGATGAGAGCAGCTGATGGGGGAGGGGAGGAGAGAAGTAGACAAAGTGCAGGACTTGAAGTCAAGAAGACCTGAGTTCAAATCTGTTTTCCCCCACTTATTTGTTGTGTGACCATAGGCAAGTCTCTTTAACTGCTCTGTGTTTCAGTTTCCTTGCTTGTAAAATAGGGGTAATCATAACACCTGACACATAGGGTTGTTGTGAGAATAAAATGAGATAATATCTGTGATGTGCTTTACAGGTTTTAAAGTGTTACATGAGTGCTATACTATAGCATTCCACTATACTACACTTCCTCCCTATGTGAGTCACTTTATTGAGTACTTGTTGTCTTCTGTGATGACCCCTGAAAGCCCTGCATTAAAAATGGTCATGCAGCATCCTTAACACCATTCTTATCCTGCAGAAATAGGTATGAAGATGGGCATGAAAATGAAGATAAAGAAGATGAGCTTGTTTGAATAAAAATGACAATTGACATTTAGATGGCACTGCAAAAATTGTAGGTAGTCCTATCCCCATTTGACAGAGGGAGAAACTGAGGCAATGAGAAGTTAAGTGATTTGCCCATGGTCACACAGCTAGAAACCATCAGAGGCAAGATCCACACCCAAGTCCTCTTGATAATAAGCCCAGGATTCTATCCAATATGATTGTCATCCTGGAGATGTATACTCCTTGGAAATGGAGAAATAAGCAAACACACACACACACATATGTATATTTGGTATTTATTTTAAAAAGCAATTGTGTCCTGGTTATTTGAAGCTTCTGGTCAGTGAATCACAAATTTATTCCCCACAATATATGATGCTGGTATCAACTCCCTTACAGAAATGTGCAAGGGGTAGAAGTAGAAGAGAATAAGGCAGTTCACATTGGTGCCTTTCTTCCTCAATTGGTTTTCCCAAACACACCCATTCAGTCTTTTTCAGCAGTGAGGTTCCTGTCCTGAGAATGACTGCTCCTCATCCTCTGGTTGGAGCCACAAATGAACCCTCATTTCCTCCTCTATTCTTTCCAGTTCCTGATGCCTGAAAAGGCTTGTATTGTGTTGAGCTGGGATTTGTTTGCTCTCAAGGAAGAAAAATCTCTCTGGAAATGCCAAACCTGACCTTAGTTGTGCAAAATTTAGTAAATAAATGGTAATGATGATGATGATAATGATGATGATGAAGAAGAAGAAAGAGGAGGAGAGTAAGGAGAAGAAGAGGAAGAAGAAGAGGAAAAAGAAGAGGAGGAGGAATAAGAAGGAGGAGGAGGAGGAGAAGGAGGAGGAGGAGGAGAAGAAGAAGAAGAAGAAGAAGAAGAAGAAGAAGAAGAAGAAGAAGAAGAAGAAGAAAAAGGAGGAGGATAAAGAAGAAGAAGAGAGACAAAATATGGTTCAAATCCATTGATTCCTTTCAAGAACTTGGGCAAGTTACTCTCTAGGTTTTTTCATCTGTCATAAAATATTGACTCAGAAATCTATAAAGTCACATCCACAATATGACCATTTGCTGGCCATATTTTTACACTCTTCCTCATCTTCTAAAAAAATCCCTTGCATTTCCTTTGTATATATTTTACATTTATAAATCAGTAAAAATGAAGTTTTTTGAAGGCAGAAATTCTTTCATTTTTATTTTTGTATCCCCAATGCCTAGTGTAGTGCCTTCTATATAGTAGATACTTAATAAATGCTTGTTGAAATGAACTGGATTACATCATTCTGTAGGCTGCTTCCAGCTCTAAGGAACAGTGACTTCTGAATTCACATTAACTGAATACTTTCTGCTGGCAAAATATTCTTATCACAGTAACCCCAGGAAGTACCTGAAGGTTTGAAATCAGACTTGTGGTTTCATTTTTCAGAACTCTCATAAGAAGCACCTCCCTCTACCAGTGCAGATTTCACCTTCTCTGTAACTTACATGAGTGACCTAGAGCAGTAAGAGGATAAGTGATTTCTCCAGAGTCACATAGTATTTGTCAGAGATGGAACTTGAACCCAATAGTTTTAAGATTAATGTTCTTACAAAATGTCCATGAGCACTGGAATAAGTACTATAGTCGCTGATGAATTAAAACTGTGGATCCAACAAATAGCAGCTAAGTAGCATAATGGCTAGAGTGATAGAATTGGAACTGGGAGAAACCAAGTTCAAATTCTGTCTCAGAAACTGGGTGAGTGATCCTGGGCAGGTCACAACTTCAGTTTTCTCATCTGTAAAATGGGGACAATGATAACACTTATCTCACCTTATTGTTGGGAGGATCAACTAAGATAATGGTTATAAAATGTTTTGCAAACCTTAAGACACTATGTGATCTAGATATTACTATCAATAATCACAAGAAAATAGTAACAAATAATAATTAAAAATTAGGTACATGGTGGCCACAAGCAGTCTCTTATATGTTACCCAAAAAAAGAGTCATCGGGGGGGTGGAGCCAAGATGGTGGAGTAGAAAGACTCACGTATGCTAGCTCTGAACCCACAGCCCATATATTTCCTGCAAGAAGAACTCCCCACAAATTCTGGATCACTGCAAGGTGTGCAGAAACACAGTGGAAAAGATTTCCATTCCAGAGAGCCCTGGAGAGCCATCTGCAGGGTCCGTCGCACTCCGGAAAGCGGAGCCCACCCCTGCGCTGCCCTGGCCGCGCAGCCCCAGAGGAGCAGATCCGAGCAGGTTTTAGGGACAGAATCTCCGGTGGCCGGGAAGGTCCCTCCACCCACAGATGCTACAGGTCAGTGAGAGAGATGTCTGAGCTGGCCGAGAGCGGAGCGGAGTGTCTCTGTGGCTCAGGCCCCCTTGGGAGGCAGGGGCGGAGGGAGCGGCAGAGGCAGCGGCAGAGGCAGCGGCAGCTGCTGGGGACTCCCCGAACAGGCAGGCAGAAGTTCAGGGCCATTACCGAAGGTCTCTGCATAAAACCCCTGAGGGAACTGAGCCTGGGAGGTGGCCCTGCCCCCACCCGAGCACCAGAACTTAAGCTCACATTGAATAGCAGCTGCACCTGTTGCGGAAAGCCCATTTGAATCTCAGACCCCAAGCACAAGCTGGGCCCATCTAGGCGGAGGTGGACAGGAATCTCAGAAGTCAAGTAACTGGCTGGGAAAATGCCCAGAAAAGGGAAGAAAAATAAGACTATAGAGAGCTACTTTGAGGGGGTACAGATGTTCCCGCCTTTCAGTTCTGATGACGAGGAACTATTCTTACCATCAGGGAAAGACGTGGAGGGTGGGGCCTCTGTATCCCAGACATCCCAGGTGGATGTCCAGTGGGCTCAGGCCATGGAAGAGCTCAAAAAGGATTTTGAAAATCAAGTTAGACAGGTGGAGGAAAAACTGGGAAGAGAAATGAGAGAGATACAAGAAAAGCATGAAAAATGGGTCAATACCTTGGTAAAGGAGACCCAAAAAAATGCTGAAGAAAATAACGCCTTGAAAAATAGGCTCACTCAATTGGCAAAAGAGGTTCAAAAAGCCAGTGAGGAGAAGAATGCTTTCAAAAGCAGAATTAGCCAAATGGAAAAAGAGGTTCAAAAGCTCACTGAAGACAATAGTTCTCTCAAAATTAGAATGGAACAGATGGAGTCTAATGACTTTCTGAGAAACCAAGAAATCACCAAACAAAACCAAAAGAATGAAAAAATGGAAGAGAATGTGAAATATCTCATGGGAAAAACAACTGACCTGGAAAATAGATCCAGGAGAGACAATTTAAAAATTATGGGACTACCTGAAAGTCATGATCAAAAAAAGAGCCTAGACATCATCTTCCATGAAATTATCAAGGAAAACTGCCCTGAGATTCTAGAACCAGAGGGCAAAATAAGTATCGAAGGAATCCACGGATCACCGCCTGAAAGAGATCCAAAAAGAGAAACTCCTAGGAACATTGTGGCCAAATTCCAGAATTCTCAGGTCAAGGAGAAAATATTGCAAGCAGCTAGAAAGAAACAATTCCAGTATTGTGGAAATACAATCAGGCTAACTCAAGATCTAGCAGCTTCTACATTAAGGGATCCAAGGGTGTGGAATAGGATATTCCAGAAGTCAAAGGAACTAGGACTCAAACCAAGAATCACCTACCCAGCTAAACTGAGTATAATACTTCAGGGGAAAATATGGTCTTTCAATGAAACAGAGGACTTTCAAGCATTCTTGATGAAAAGACCAGAGCTGAAAAGAAAATTTGACTTTCAAACACAAGAATGAGAAGAAGCATGAAAAAGTAAACAGCAAAGAGCAGTCATAAGGGACTTACCAAAAGTGCACTGTTTACATTCCTACATGGAAAGACAATGTTTGTAACTCTTTAAACTTTTCAGTATCTGGGTAGTTGGTGGGACCACACACACACATACACACACACACATGTACACGCATGCATGCACACACACATACACACATGCATGCACATACAGAGACAGAGAGCACAGAGTGAATTGAATAGGATGGGATCATATCTTAAAAGAAATTAAGGTAAATGGTGAGAGAGAAATGTAGTGGGAGGAAAGAGGGTGAAATGGAATGGGGTAAATTATATCTCATTCAAGAGGCAAGCAGGAGACTTTTTAGTGGAGGGAAAAAGAGGAGAGCTGAGAAAAAAACATGAAGTTTACCCTCATCACATTCGACTAAAGGAAGGAATAAAATGCACACTCATTTTGGTATGAAAACCTATCTTACAATACAGGAAAGTGGGGGAGAAGGAGATAAGCAAGGCGGGGGGATGATGGAAGGGAGTGCAATGGGAGGAGGGAGCAATTTGAAGTGAACACTCAGGGAGGGACAGGATCAGAAGACAGAATAGAAACAATGGGGGGCAGGATAGGATGGAGGGAAATACAGGTAGTCTTACACAACATGACTATGATGGAAGTCATTTGCAAAACTACACAGATATGGCCTATATTGAATTGCCTGCCTTCCCAAAGGGAATGGGTGGGGAGGGAGGGATGGGGAGAATTTGGAACTCAAAGTTTTAGGAACAACTGTTTAGTATTGTTGTTGCTACTAGGAAATAAGACATACAGTTAATGGGGAATAGAAAGTCATCTGGTCCTACAGGACAAAAGAGAAGATGGGGACAAGAGAAGGGAGGGATGATAGAAGAGAGGGCAGATTGGTGATAGGGAAAATTAGATTGCTTGGTGTATTGGGGTGGGGGGAGGGGATAAAAGGGGAGAAAATTTGGAACCCAAAATTTTGTGAAAATGAATGTAAAAAGTTAAATAAATAAATAAATTTTTATTATTAAAAAAAAAAAATTCATCAGAAGAAGCCAAAGAAAGGATCCCACAGGAAAAGGCAAAGGATGGCCATGTAGCAAGAGTGAAGAAAAATCACAGGGCATCTTGAGAGCTCTGTCCATATTCATACAAAGTCAAGATATTTAGAGGAAGGTCCCAAGGATATCTGGTGGACCCACTATGTAGTATTTGTGTGTGTTCGTTGTCATTGCCAAAGAAGACCATGCCGTCAGAGAAATGATGACATGACTTGCACTTGACTTTGTTTTGAGTGAAGGAAGGCTGTGCAGCTCACCAGCCTCACTTCTCATTCAGAGCCATTTGAATCCAGTGACCAGATATTTATCAGGATTACTGGAGATGAGGCAGGATGAGGCAATTGAAGGTCACACAGCTAGTGAGTATCAAGTGTTTGAGGTGAGATTTGAACTCAGGTCCTCCTGACTCCTACACTGGTGCTCTATCCACTGTACCACCTCACTGCCCCATGTAGAATTTATAGGAAGACATAGAAACCATAAGGCCATGGGCTGGAGTATAATTTGTACCAATGAAAAAAGTACCCACATACATGAGGTAATACGTCATACTCTTCCAACTCATACACATAGTGACAGTTTTTCAGAAGTTGGCTGACATTTTCCTGTTAGAGTTCTAGGGTACCCCCAAAAGGGTAGAGTCAGGGTTGAGCTGGAGCTAGCTTGGACCAGCTCAAGACAGATGATTGTTAAATTTTCAGTGTGAGCGTTTACACTTTGGAAATTAGCAAATGCTCCAGATCAAGGCTTGATTTATTGTTTTATCGATTGTCTAGACATGAGAAAATGCTAATAATGCAGATTTAACTTCAAAGTATATCATAGGTACATTTCTTTCTGAATTCCAGTTGTTAAACATTTGCCAGAATACCACTGGATGGGGTTAATTCTTTTTTTTTAATGCTAATTGCCTTGAACTCCATTTCTGGTGTGTGCTGCTTATAGTGATTAATCATTAATTATTTAATTAATTAAATTAATTATTTAGTCAATTAACATCAATTCACATTTACAAAGGTATTTTACTGTGAAGATTTGACAAGAACAGAAGTATAAACATTTCCCACCAATACCTGGAAGAGAGGGGCATTTTTTTTTCTGTATCATCTTGAGCAGGCTTGCTGCAAAACCTAGCATGGATCTTTTCTGATTTGTTATTCTGACCTTTCTTTTTTTCTTTTTTATAAATTCTTTTTTTTTGTTTTCAATATTCACTTCCATAAGATTTAAATTTTCTTTGCCTTCCTCCCCTCCACTTTCCCCAAGATGACCTGCAATCCAACAGAGGCTCTACATATACATTCTTATTAACCATGTCTCCACATTAGTCATACATACCATGAGAAAGAAAAAATAAACAAAAATAGAGAGCAAATAGTATGCTTTGATCTGCATTCAGACTCCGTATTTCTTTCTCTGGATTTAGATAGCATTTTCCATCATGAGTCTTTTGGAATTGTCTTAGATCCTTGCATTGCTGAGAAGAACTAAGTCTATCAAAATTAGTCATTGAAAAATTACTGTTACTGTGCACAGTGTTCTTTTGGTTCTGCACACTTCACTCATCATCAGTTCATACAAGTCTTTCCAGATTTTCCTGAAGTCCACCTGCTCATCATTTCTTACAGCAGAATTGTACTCCATTACATTCATATACCACAACTTGTTCAGCCATTCTCCAATTGATGGACGTCTCCTCAACTTCCAATTCTTGGCCAGCACAAAAAGAGCTGCTATAAATATTTTTGTACATGTGGATCTATTTCTCATTTTTATGATCTCTTTGGGATACAAACCTAGTAGTGGTATTGCTGGGTCAAAGGGTATGCACATTTTTATAGCCTTTTGGGTATAATTCCAAATTACTTTCCAGAATGGTTGGACCAGTTCACAACTCCACCAACAATGCTTTAGTGTTCTAATTTTCCCATGTCTTTTCCAGCATTTATAATTAAATCTCACAAGGACATAGCTATCTTTCATACTAATTCACCTAAACAGGAAAGAACAAGTACAGTGATGCACAGAACAGAGACGTATTCATAGGTCACATGTCCATTTCAGAGGGGGAGGACCATGGCCTCTCCTCACCCAGAGGCTTACAATATGTCTCTCTCCTCAAATGCCACCAAGGAGGAAAAGAAGAACAACAGAAGACTTGCTTTGGCTGTGACTGGTTTTTGAATGCTCTCTGTTCTCTCCTCCCAGTTCCAGCTACACAACCAACCACAACACTGCTTTTCACCCTGGTTAGCATATTGGAACCAGGATATCTGGGCATATCCAAATCAGGGAGAAGAGCCTTTCCATGACTTGTCATCACACCAAGGCTTTTCCATGTGAGGATTTCATCAGCTTAGCACAGGGACTTGCTTATCCACACCTCTCCCCCATTTTCCAGTAAAAAGTTCAAAATCTATCAAGTGTTTACTTAGTGCTTACTCTACGCTAGGCTCTGTGCTAAGAACTGAAGGAAGAAGTTGTCCAATCAAAGTTGTCCAACAATGGAACAGTTCACCTCAGGAGACCCCAAAATCATAAAGTCATCATCATCATCATCATCATCATCATCTTCATCTTCATCATCTTCATCATCATTATCGCTAACATTTATATTGTATCTACTATAAGCCAGGCACTTTGCTAATCACTTTACAAATATTATCTCATTTGATCACCACAACAATCCTGGGAGATGGCTGCTGTTATTCCCATTTTACAGTTGAAGGAACTGAGGCAGACCAAAGTTAAGTGACTTGCCCAAGGTCACACAGATGGTATGGTCTGAGGCTGCCACTGAACTCAAGTTTTCCTGACTCCAGGCCCAACACTCTATCCAAAGTGGCAAAATTAGAAAGGGACCTTAGACCTAATACAACTTCCCTCATTTTACAAATAAGGAAACTGAGGCAAAGAGAGGTAACTTATTCAAAGTGACAGAGTATATAAGACTCAGAGGTGGAATTCAGTCATAGGGTTCCAAAGTAATGAGTTTCCTATCACTGAAGGTGTTCAAACACCACTTGTCAACCATGCTATTGAAGGCTTCACTTTCCAGATATAAGTTGGTTTTTGTTATTGTTTCAGGTGTTTCAGTCATGTGCAGTTCTTTGTAACTCCATTTGGAGTTTTCTTGGCAAAAGGACTAAAGAGTTTGCCATTGCCTTCTCCAGCTTTATTTTACAGATGAGGAAACTGAGGGAAATAGGGTAAAGTGACTTTCCCAGGGTCACACATATAGTAAGTGTGTGAGACCACATTTGGAATGAAGAGGATGAGTCTTCCTGACTCCAAGCCTGGCGCTCTATCCACTGAGTCACCTAGCTTCCCTGTAAATTGGACTAGATGGTCTATTTCTACTCGAGAATTCTAAAATTCTATCTTATGTAGAGTAAGTCTGTCTAGGACACAAAGATTAAGTAAAATGCTTAATGAAAACAAGGGACACTTCTTCCCCAAACAGGAAGACTCAATTCCCAACCCTGGAATGCCAGATAAAGACATATGCCCTCTGAGGCCTACCTATTTTTCTTCTCAGTGTAAAGTGCTTTCCATCAAACACTCTGCTTATCATTCCATCAGTCTACAATCTGACCAGTCATTTGATTGCCCTTTGACTCAAGTGGAGTGAACCAAGCCATCAGTCCTGTTCACTCTTCTGACAGCAAAGGTCTCAGTAAGACCCCCTGAAAATAGATTTTTTCTTTGTCTTCAATATGACCTATGGAACCTTTGCAACCTGCCTGAATAGTGAGAAGCACCATCATCCCAAGCTGCCTGGTACCATTGTCCCAGCAGTACACAGAGACATGGACAGGAAAACACACACCCACTCACGAAAACTGCCAGCTGGGTGGCATTTAAGAGACATTTGATCGGATTGCAGAATTTCTGCACCTAATTACAGCTATAGAACTGAAAAGGACCTTGGAGACTGTTTAAGTTCTTACCCTGGGGTCTGTGGATAGATTTCAGGGAGTCCATGAATTTGGAAATTTTCATATTTTGATAACTATTTCCTTATAATTGATTTCCTTTGTAATCTGATGTATTTTATTTTATGCATTGAAAGCATGATTCTGAGAAAGAGGTTCATAGGATTCCCCAGACTGCCAGAGGAGCACCTAACACAGGGAAGTTTCTAGTCTGGGACATGTTCCACTATTGTATATCCTTTTCAATGTTCTCAAGGTGCAAATGACGTCATCCATGCCTTCCTATCTAACCTTGTTCATTAAAAAAAGCTAGGTCTGTAGTTTCATCAGTGTAGGAGATTACCTGGTATGGAAGTTCCGTTTACCAAAGCAACTTGTTCTTTGATTTATAGTCTTGTAGAGGGGTCTAGGACACAGAGAATACAAATGATTGCCCAGTATCACACAGCCAGTAAGGGTCAAGGTCTTATAGACCCTGAGGTGAACTCTCTAAGCACTGAATCACATTGCTTTCATCCTTGTCTTTGTCCCTGATAAAAGTAGAGGAACGGCTAGGAGCCTTCTGCTAGGTGAATTGGTATAGCGTGCATGCCAATGTCTGTCCATTACCCCTTACTTTCTGCATGACCAGCCCACGTCTTTCAGTCATATCTTTCTGATTTGTAGAGAAAGATATTTCTGTAAAAAAATATCCTTGCTATCCCTGCTTAGGAATTAACTTTCCCAAAAGCTAATTAATACTGCCTGATAATTAATTGACAGCACATTGGTAGAAGATATTTCTGTAATAAATATCCTTGCTGTACTTGCTTAGAAAATAAATAACCTTCCTAAAAGCTAATTAATTCTTCCTGGTAATCATTTGGCAGAGCACTGGTAGGGGCTTAGGAGGTACAGTAGGAGAAAATCCCAGTGCCTTTGTTCTTAGAAGTCTGAGTAAAGTAAAGGCTTGTTGACTGATGGACTGACTGATATCTCTCTTCCCTACCCCAATACGTGTACACAAAAATACATTATCCTATCCTCTCTCTTCCTTCTTGAAATTATTTTTTATTGATTAATATTGTTGGACTTTTTGGTAGCAGTTCAGACTTGTGATTGCATCAGCTTGGAGAACTCTCAATGTGCACACTCTCTCCACCAGTGCAGACTAGCAACTCCACCAATTTTAGTTATGGAGCATGTCCTTGGCCATTGGGATTTGAAGTGACTCCCCTATGATTACCCAGCTGGTGTGTCTCAGAGAAAGGATCTCCTTAAGCCTGGTCCTCTCTCCACCATGCCATGCTGACTCTTATATTATTTTATGTATATTATTTATCTGGGAATATGTGGTATCCTCCCCTCCCTCTCCCAGGACATTCTCCTTCCTTTCAGTGACTTCAGTGGCTGGCTTGTTATCTTTCTCTCCATTCCAATTCCTGCCTTCATGTCTGGGGCATTCAAGACAGGTGACTGTTTCCCCACATACACTCGCTTCCCAGGTTCTCAGTCTTCTCCACTCTTGGGACCTAATCCTCCACTCCACCTCTCAATACGCAGAAACAATTGTGCCTTTCATCTTTCCATCACTCACAAATATTCCATTTCTGTTAAGTGGCACAGTGGATAGAACTCTGAACCTGAGTCAGGGAGACCTGAATTCCAATCTAACCTCTGACACATCCTTGCTGTGGCTTCTAGGCAAGTCACTCAATCTTTGGCTGCTTCAGTTTCTCATCTGTAAAATGAAGTTAATAATAATTTCTACCCACTGGGGTAACTGTGATCAAAAGAAATTATGTATATACATATATATATATGTATTTATATGTATACATGTAGAGCACTTGTCATTGAACCTGGCACATGGTAGATGTTTAATAAAGGTTTGTTTCTTCTCTTTCTTCCTAGCTTTCTTTCTTTGATCATGAGCTTTTATCCTTCCATCTTTTTAAATGCCTTATGAACTCCTAACCCTATTCTTTAATTTCACTAGAACCACCAATCCTTCCAACCATCAGTATTTTCCCAGGTATTAACCCAGCACTTTTTATATTCTACTCCCTTCCCAATCACTACCCATTGGTGAGTCAATTTAACTTTATGCAACACTCTGTTCTCAAATCTCTTTCCTTGTCCTGCTGCTGATCATATTTTGCCAAACCCTAGTCCTGGAGCTAGAGGAAGTCACAATATAGAGCTGATCAAGCCCATTACAAATTTGCATTATCTAAAATGAATGGGGCTCTCAGGACAGCAGCCCAATTCTCTTCTAGTTGAATCTCCATTTCCCACACCACAGCAGCATCTCCATCAAGATTTCATCTTTCGTATCTCTCCTGGAATGTCTTTCTCATGCATTCATCTGAAGACTTCATCTTATAGTTCATTGTAGAAATTAAGGCCATCTGCTAAGAGTTTCCTCTTCTCCTCTCCTCCTCATCTCATATCCTTTTAACACCACCCTCCACGGTATCTTCCACCATTCTAGCCTCTGATAACATGGTGGCCTTTCTCCTTGGCAAGGTCACCTCTCTATAAGCACCATTGATCTCATCTCTCTGTCTTCTCCAGTAAATTGTCCCCAGAATCATCATTATGGTCCCTCCAATCTTTAAACTGTTTCCTATTTGCTCCTTTCCTGATGTCTCCTCTATCCTCAAAACAATCTGCACTTCAGTATTTTCTCCTAATAGTTATTATCCTATATCTCATTCCATTTCATACCCTACTACATTATTGAAAATGTTGGTTAAACTCCATGCTCCACTTTCTCTATTCTTTTAAACCTTCTCAATCTGACTTCCAAATCTCATCATTCAGCTGAAACATCTCTACAAAATTACCAGTGATCTCTTAATTGCCAGATTCATTTTTTTCTCAGTCTTCATCATTCTGAACCTACCTCTCTGTCTTTTTTGATTACCTTCTCCTACTGAATATCTTCTCCTCTGGGTTTTTGTGAGTCTGCTTTTGGTTTTCCTCTTACCTGATTTCTTCGCGTCCTTTTGTTTACTTTTTATCCAAGTCATAATGATTGCTCGTGAGTATACACCAAGCGTTTGTTCTGTAGCTTTTTGTCTTTTCTATTTTCTTGTTGCTGCTCAGTCATGTCCAACTTTTCATGACCCCATTTGGGGTTTTCTTGGCAAAGTTACCGGAGCAGTTTGCTGTTTTCTTCTCCAGCTCATTTTACAGATGAGGAAACTGAGGTAATCGGGGTTAAGTGACTTGCCCAGGGTCCCACAGCTAGTAAGTGTCTCAGATCAGATTTGAACTCAGGAAGATTAATCTTCCTGACTCCAAGTCAAGCACTCTATCCACTGAACCACCTGGCTGCCTTTTCTTTCTGCACTATCTCACATAATTTCATCAGCTCCTATTATTTAAGTTATCATTTCTCTACAGATATTTCCCAGATCTATATGTTCAGACTTAATTTCCCTTCTGAGATTCAGGTCCACATCTCCAGCAGCTTATCAAACATTTGTAATTGGAAGTTGTGTAGGTTTCTAAAACTAAATGAGTTTTGTTTTGAATATGAAATAAAGCTCATTTATTTTCCCCAAACTCTCCTTTCTTTATAATATCTCTATTACTGTTAAAAACCCTCCTGATCTCCCAGGCTCCCAGGCTGATGACCCTAGCATCTTCCTTGACTTCTTTTTCTCTCTCCACATATCCAATCAATTGTCATATTGTACTGTTTCTACCTTTATAGTATCTTTCATGCAGCCAAAGGAGTGCCTTTTCTATTCATCTCCTTCTTTTTACCCACACAACTACATTCTAGATTAGTCCCTCATTACCTCTCCCCTGTTCTATTGAAATAGCCCCCTAATTGTTCTCCCTGTGGTAATTCTCTCTCCACTCTTATCCATCCTCTGTGGAAGTGCCCAAGTGGCTTCCACAAGTTACAGGTCTGACTATGTCATGCACAACTCTCTCCCCAATCAGTAAACTCCATTGAGTCCCTATTGCTTCCACGATCAAATATTTTGGCATTTAAGGCTCTTTACAACCTGTCCCCTTCCTATCTTTCTAATCTCCTCTCATTTATTGCTCTCCACATGCTCTACAATTCAATGATACTAGCTTACTTTACATTCCTTAAACACAGCAATCCATCTCCTGTTCTGCTTTTGAACTGGCTGTCCCACATAACTGGAATGCTCTTCCTTTCCATCCCCGCTTTTGACATTCCTAGCTTCCTTCAAGATGAAAGCTCAAATACAACCTTCTACAGTTGACCTTTCCCTGGACCCTGTGCTCGAGCCTTCCCCTCTATGGTTGTCTTTCTTATACTCTGTCTGAGTCTTATCTGTACTAGTTATTTACATGTTACATCCCTTGTTGTGATGTAAGATCCTTGAGGGCAGGAGCTGCTTCTGTATTTTTATTTTTCTTTATACCCCCAGTACTTAGATCAATTGCTGGCACATAGAAAACACTTAATAAGTGTTTGTGGATTGAATGATATTAAGTTCTATCTAGCTCTAAATCATATGATTATATGTCACATTCAGCTCTTCAGCATTCTCTACAACTGAAAAGCATGTTTTAACTAAATTAAAATATATTTTAATTAACTGAATTAAAAACATTTAACTAAATGCATTTTAAGGAGAAATTAGGTTATAAAGGAGGGAGAGGCTTATGTACCAGTTCCCATCATCTCAAAATAACCAGTTTAAAGCCATAATGAAAATTTTTAAACTATATAAACAAGATAGAATCTATTCTATGATTTATTTATTAAGTTTCAATCTCTTTGATTGGGTCAAGAAGACCACAGCTGATGAGCTAGCCCTGATTCTGAAGAATTTAACTAGCTAGAAGAATTTTAGCAGTGAGCCAATGAAGTGGTGAACTATTCCTGTGGTGGGATACTCCAAGTTTGGGAATTAAGGTTTCCCATTCTAAAGGACTTTCTCTTGAGGGAAGGATAAAGCTCCTGTTTTCATTACTTTGTAACTGTTTTTGTAAACTGTAACTGTTTGTAACTGTAAATGTAACATCACTGTCCCTATCTTCGTCTCTCTGAGTCTATTTTTGTTTCTTTCTCTGTCTCTCACTCTCTCTCCCTCTGAGAGTGAATTTGGCCAAGAGTAAAGGACAAATAGATCTGTAAAAACCATCACTCAAGAAAGGAGGCAGCTTCAAGGAACATGATCCATTGTACCAGAGAAAATTTCCACCTGGATTCAAGAAAGGATTTCCATATCATAAAGCATCAGGAATTGTAAGTTACCCATATAACCCAGTGCATACCTTATGTATGTATTGCTACCATTTTATTCTAAGCTTGAAACTATTCTTCTCACAGGTCTCTGTATATCTGTGACAGAGTATGTCCCAAGTCTTGAGGTGAATGTTTTATACCAACTATTCTTACTGTGAAATCTCAGTAAATACCTTTGATAAAAAATTAATTAAATCTACTGCTTGACTGTTGTGGGAAGCTCACCAGTGGGGGCTTGTAAATGAAAGTACTAGAAATTCATTTCCCAAGAGTTATTCATTAAATCCTGAGAATGGAAATCACCTGCCCTCGGGCCACCAGCTCTAGTGGGAGTTGTGGGAATGAGCTCAAAGAAGGTGCTACATTAACTATATAACTTAAAACTACAACTAAGTTTTAAGCTCCCTAAGGGTGGAAAAGTATCTTATTAACTTTCTGCACTCTTAGGACCTGAAGAAACTACAGAATAAGTGCTTCTTAGGTGCCTACATTTGTGACAAAATCTCTGCAAATCAGTCCTCAAAAAAAAATTGGACCAACTTCTGAAAAATGGCTTTGTAACAATAAAAGGAGTTTGTAGATGCTCAGTTAAGTGCTAAAAATGAGTGAGGTCAGATGAGTTGGATTCTGTTTCTTTCCAGCTCACTCACTTGAACCACCCACCTATAGAACTACAAGGCTGTCCCTAGGGAATATGAGAAAGGCTTTGCCCATGGCCAGACTGAGTATGTATACAATCCATCAAGTGGAAAAATATACTAATCTATTTACTAAAAATGGAAAAGAATGAAAGAAAAGAAAAGAAATTCCCAGTGGGATGTCTGGCACCAGAGTTGAGGGCTTATGGGAAGAAACATTATCCATCTTCTGACATGACATATTCTTGTCAGTGAGGATGCTGGCAAAGACAGATTCTGTGAACAAGAGGGCTCTGTTGAAACTTTAAGGGGTATCCCTGCCAGAAAAATGGCTGTGGTGCTGAGGAAGAGGTGTGATGTTAAGAAGGAACAGGGATGCTCACATTTTAATTTTATCTCCATCTCATCTTACTATTCATAAAAATATCATTTAATATAATCTGATTCAACAAACACTAAAAATGTCCACCATGGACTGTGGTAGGTGGATCCTAGGAACATAAAGATGAAAAATAAGAACCTTCTACTGAGAGCACAACATATGCATAGGAAAATAAACACACATACACACATATGTACCTATCTCTGTTACTCTTTGAAGTCCTGGCTTCAAGATCAGGATCTGACACTAGCTGCATGAACCAAGGCAGCTAGGTAGCATAGTGGATAGACCTCTAGACTTGGAGTCAGGAAGACCTGAGTTCAAATCTTTCCTCAGATACTTATTAGCCATGTGATCCTCAACAAATCACTTAATATCTCTTAGCTTAAGTATCCTCATCTATAAAATAGGGATAATAATAACAACCTGCCTCGCAGTGTTACGTGAATCAAGTGAGATAACATAGTTCCCTTTGGAAAACCTTAAAGTCCTATACAAATCCTAGCTATGTTTTAGAATTTGCTGCTGTTGAATTGAATTGAATTGATGTTCTAGCCATTTCCTCTTGGCTAGACTGCCCTTTCAGTCATTTCTTTCTGCTCTGCCCAGGCTAGAATGTTGAGTCAGAATCAGAAGAGTTCTAAGGAGAGGAATGGTTATTAAAATAAATAAACAAACCTGTGTGGGAAAGGGGTCCACTTTCATTTGCAGCAAAGATGACACTGGTCTTTAGTCTGAGCTATTCATATCTGTCCTTGCTAGCAAGGAAACCATTCTCCTATCAAAGGAGCAGTACCTGGATTATGGAGAATAAAAAGGGGAAGTCCGTGCAGTTTTTCCTCAGTAATGGGAAGATTTGGCTAGCTTGCCTCACTGGTCACGCAGAAAGAGAGTTGGACTCTCTTGGCTTGGCTAGGTCCAGCATTTAGCACAGTGCCTGGCACATAGCGAGAACTTAATAAATGCCTGTTGACTTGACTTGACTCCAATGGGTGGAAAATACAGGGAAGTAGATTTTGGCTCCAAATAATGTAAAACTTCCTAACAATTAGAGCTGACCAAAATCCAAGTGGGCTGCCTCAGGAAATGAAGAATTCCCAGCCATCCCTAGAGATCTTCAGGCAGACGCTAGATGACCACGTGTTGGGGATGTTGGCAGATAGGTGGCACAGTGGACAAAAGGCAGGACTAAGGAATATCTGTGCTATAGTCCTGCTTTAGCCATGCTAATTGTGTGTTACAAGTCACCCTTTCTCATTTTCAATTTCCTCATCTGTAAAATGGGGATAAACTCAATGCTCTTCCCTGTACACATGTATTTATCTCAATGAGTATGGAACACTTTGGAAACTTTAAAATCCTAAAGAAGTGGTGGCTATTATTATATTATTGCATAGGGAGGGCAGTATTTTGGATAGTTGTTGGTCTAGATGCCCTCAGAGGTCCTTTCCAGTTCTTTTAGTCTGTGATTTCAATAGAAGTCAGAGGACTTTTTCACCAATCCTGACTTTTAGAACTTCCATTTCTGTGACATTTTATGGTATCTAAAGCTCTGTCCTCACAACAACCTTGTGAGGTGGATGATTCTTTATATACAATGGCTCCCCATCGACTTTACCCCAAATACAAATACCTCTTGTTGACCTTTAAGGTCCTTCCTAGACTGACTGTAGTTTCCTTTTCCAAATCAGTTACACATGGTTCTTCCTCATACATTGAACACTCCACCCAAATCAGTCAATTTGCTGTTCCCAGTTACAGGGGTGCTCTGGAGGCAGTTCAAACAGCTCACAGGAGTTGATTGTTCAGTTTTCAGTGTGAGCACTTACACTTTGGAAATCTACAAACTAAAAATCGGGTCTTGATTTATTGCTTTATTAACTGTTTAGACTAAAGAAAATGTAGATTATGAAGATTAAGCCCACAAATGTGCCACCCATTTTTTTTTTCTGAGAATCAGTTGTTAAACATTTACCTGGTCTGTAACCACTATCCCATTTCCCGCTTCCATACTTGGAATGGTCTTTCTTGCCTTCCATTCCTTGGAACTCCCAGTTGCCCTCAAGGTTCAGATCTAATGCCACCTCTTCTAAGAAGCCTTTTCTGGTTCCTCCACTTCTTAATGCCCTCCTCCCCAAATTACTCTGCATTTTTTAAAAATCCTATGTTTGCTTATCTGTCCTTGTCATACTCACCAAATAGAATATGGACTCTTCCACTGTCCAACATGGTGCCAGGCACTAGAAACATCATAAATATTGGTCGATTGATTGCCCTGGTTCCCCAACTCCAGATAAAGTCCTCTCTCTACTCTGTCACTCTCCATCTCATTATTACCTGATTTCTCTTGGATGAAGAGGGCTAAGAGAGTGATGGAGGGGCCATGACATGAAGGTCTCTCTTCTGTAATTGTGACAGCTCCTGGATTTAGTTACGCTAGACTAGAGTTTGTTTTGTTTTTAACCTATCTGAACTTCCTGGGTTCTAAGTTTGGAATAGGAATTAGACCTTTCCAAATTTAAGATGTGCACAGAGCTGGCAAGATCAGTTTCCTGGTTCAAAGGAAAATAGTTTGTTAGACCTCTTGGATTTCAATTGACTCTTACAAAAGAATAATTTGATGAATTAAGTGTAAATGAAATCAGGAACAGATGGATTAAATTTCCTTTACACATGAGTTTTAAAAGGAAAAACAATGCTTGGCACAGCATATTCTGGAATCTTGCTGAACTCCACCCACAAAAAAATAAAAATAAAGATTAAAAAAAAAAGAACTTGGAGAGGATTCATTAAATCCCGACAAATTGCATTTCCCCTCCTTCCTTCTTCAGGTAGAGTTGATTCTCCAGAGAGCCTTTACCCTGTGTAAAATAACTCATTGCCATAAATATATCATGTTACTGATGATCTCTAAAGATGATCACTTCTGCCTCTAGGCCTCAGTTTCCTCACCTGTAAGAAGAAGGGGTGGGACTATGTGATCTCTATAGTGCTTTCTAGTTCTGCCATTTCACATTTTGAAATCCCTCTGAGCTCTGAATTTTTGTGTTCTGAGGTCTTTTCTAACTCTGACCTTGTATGTTCTATGGGCCCTCTCAACTCTGACATTCTGTTTTCTAAAGTTCCTCCCAGCTCTGACATTCTGTGTTCTAGGAGCCCTTCCAGATCTCACATTCTGTGTTCTGAGCTTCCTTTACTATCTTAAAATTCCTAGCTTCCTTCAAAGCTCAGCTAGTGACCCTTTCTCCATGAGACCTTCCTTGTTCCCTCTAGCTGTGTATGACTCTCCCCACTTCCAATGAAATTGCCTTGTATTTATATGGAGTACAGTATGCATGTGCTTATATGTGTACCTGTTGCTTCCCTGTTATGATGTATTCTCCTTCGGGGCAGTGACATGCAGATGCAAGAATGCAATCATTTTTGCCTCTCTACGTCAGCATCAAACATAGTGCTGGCCAAATAGTGGGTGCTTAACACTCCTACCGACTGAGAGTTGATTGGCATTCACCAGACCACTGTTGATGATAACAAACAACTGGGCCAATACCCATGTTTCACATTGCTCCTGTAGAGCACTTTCAAAGAGCATGCATTTTGTTTGTAAAGAAACATAGATGGACAGTATGAAATTAGTGCCTAGTGGCCATGTGTCCCCTGCCTCATTTACCCAATATCGTCTGAAGTCCCATCAGCTTATTTAAGCCAAAGAGCAATCACTGAGAATAATACTTTGACTTCTGCCCTTGGAAGATCTAAAGAACAGGGTTTGATTCTGGGTGTTGTGTTATGGGAAGGACTTTCTTTGACAATAAGGGATGGGTCCAAAGGAAGGCATCCAGGTAAGTGAGCTTCAGACAATACTATTTGATGATCAGTTGGAGGATCTGGGTTAATTAATCCTGGAGCGAAGACTAAGGAAGGATGCGATGCAAGTGTTTAATTATTACAAGGGCTGTTGTGTGGAAAGCATGTCAAGTTAACATGTGTTTACTGTACAGCAGGCAATGTGCCATGAACTGGATATACAAACACAAGCTGAAAGAAAGACAATCATTGCTCTCAAAGAGTTTATATTTTAAAGGCAACAACAGCACATGAGGGCTATTGAAGAGCAGGGATGAAAGTCCCTGGAGACGTGATAGAGAAAGTCATTGGTGAGTCAGGAGTACAGCCTGGAGAGAAATGAAGACATGGCTGGAAGAGAGATTAGAATTGTCCTACTTGGCACCTTTGCAGCTACTAACTGTTGTGATTAAATCTGAGGGACTGAAGCTGTTCTAAGATAAATTGGTTGGTTGGGACATGCCCCTTGGCAAAGCTAGGAGATGGGTCTTAGTGAATGGGGATGTGCGCAAGATGAACTAGTTGACTCAGCCTCTTGGAAGGAAAGTCTCTCTTGTGAGGAACTCCCCTTTATGCTGAACATACAAACCTACTAAATTCTGGTATCTTCTTGTCTTTTTCCTTTCTGCCTTTCTTTGGGAGTACAACAGATAAGAATAGGGAGTTGGATTCTCACCCCAAGAATTAATGGTCACCTTAGGGCAGAAGCGTATGGAAGCTTCATGAATTCCCATATAAACCTGGTAGCCATTTGCCTTTTCCATTCCATTGACTAAACTTAGGTCAGAAGCCAGAAATCTGAGAGTAGACGATCCTGATCTAAGGGAAGGAAGTAGCACAACAGTGGTGCCAAGATTTCCAGCAGAAATACAAGGCAGAGGGCTGATATAGCAACAACAAACATGTAAATAGCTTTTATGTAATAATAATTCATATATTTATATAATGAAGCGTTTAAATAGCATTTATAAAATAATATTTTAATATTTGCAGACAATTCACATATATTACTTCATTTAATTCTCATAACAACCCATTAAGGTAGATGCTACTATTATCTCATTGTACTGGGGAAGAAACTGAGGCAGAGAGCAATTAAGTCACTTGAATCAGGTGCAAGGTAGGATTTGACCTCAGGTCTTCCTGAATCCAAGTCACCAAACACAATGTAGCTGTCTAGACTTCTGCGTGCCTGTCCACATGGCCCAACTTTGTAGGTTAGTTCATTGCTGAACCCTTGACTCCTAGTTAGACAAAGGGAGATAATCTAAGCAGTAAGGCACCAGAACTTAATCTTCTAGACAGAGAAGGGAGATTACTTGGGTAATATTAACCTTGGAGATTGCCTTGTAAGAAACTTTATATTCACGAAGTCAAGCACCTGGCCTTATAGAGAGAAGAGGGGAATTCTCACTCACATACTTCCTGTTGACTGGAGGAACATAAAGGGGCTACAGTCACAAGATGAAGGAGTGAGGTACTCTTTTTATTCCCATTAATATTATTAAGTTATTTAAGCCATGCAGATCCAATGAGAAAAAGGTTTGCCTATTCAGCAGTTCTAAAGTGTGTTTGCCTTCCTGGTGGAATCACTCATTTTATGGGTGATCTCATTCCATTTACATTCACAGTTATGATTACAGTGTATTTCCCTTTATCCTATTTTCTTTTATTTATCTTACTCTCTCTTTCTCTTCCATCTTGTCTTTCCTCAAAAGTCTATTTTGCTTCTATTATCTTCCTTCTTTTTATAATTACTGTTTTCTCCTATCCCCTTCCCTTCCTATTTCCCTGTTGGGTAGATAGATTTCTACACCCAATTAAGTGTGTGTTCTTTCTTTTTTGAACCATTGAAAATGAGGTTCAAATATTACCTATCACCTTCACCATTTCACCCTCTACTTTAAAAGCTCTTCCTTGAGGGCCTCTTTTATGTGAGATAATTTCCCCCATTTCTCTCTTTCCCTTCCCTGTTGTCCCAGTGTTTTTCTCTTTCTCACCCTTTCATTTTTTTTGAGATCATCTTGACATAATCAACTCACACCCATGCCCTCTATCTATATAGAGTGCTTCTAAATGCCCTAGTAATGATAAAGGTCTTAGGAATTACATTTATCATCTTCCCATATAAGATTGTAAACAGTTTAACTTAATTGAGTTTTTTTTTTTATCATTTCTTTGTTATGTTTGCCTTGATCAGGAGGGGTTGAAAGTTCTTTACTTCATTAACTATCTATTTCCTCCCTGAAGAATTATCCTCAGTTTTGCTGGGTGGGTGAGTCTTGATTGTAATCCTAGATCCTTTACCTTCCAGAACATAATGTTCCAAACCCTTTGCTCCTTTAATGTGGAAGTTGCTAAATCTTGTGTAATCCAGGCTGTGGCTCCACAGTATTTGAATTGTTTAGTTCTGGCTCATTGCAATATTTTCAGTTTGACTTGGGAGCTCTGGAATTTGGCTATAATATATCATGGGGGTTTTCATTTTGAAATCTCTTTCAGGAGGTGACTGGTAGATTCTTTCAATTTCTATTTTATTCTCTGGATCTTGATAATTTCTTGAAATATAATATCTAGGCTCTTGGCTTTCAGGTAGTTAAATAATTCTTAAATTATATCTCACGGATCTACTTTCAGGTCAGTTGCTTTTCCAATGAGATATTTCACATTTTCTTCTATTTTTTCATTGTTTGACTATGTTTTACTGTTTTTTGATGTCTTATGGAGTTATTAACTTCGACTTGCCCAATTTTAATTTTTAAGGAAATTCTTCAGGGAAATTTTGTACCTCTTTATTTTTTCCCTACTTGGATCATTTTCCTTTTTAAGGAGTTTTTTCATTCAGTGAATTTTTGTGCCTCTTTTACCATTAGGCCAATTCTGCTTTTTTAAGGTGTTAAGTTTTCATAATTTTTTGTGCCTCTTTTGCCAAGGTGTTAATTCTCTTTTCATAATTTTCTTTCATTACTCTCATTTGTTAGGCAATATTTCCTCTACCACTCTTAGCTCTTTCTCTAACTCCTTCAGGAGTTGTTGTTAGGTTTGTGTCCAAGTAGAATTTTCTTTGAGGCTTTGGAGCTGTTTATACATTGTTATCTTCTTTTTTAAAACAGCTTTATTTATTTATTTTTAGATTTCCACATTCATTTCCACAAAATTTTGAGTTCTAATTTTTCTCCCCATCTCTCCCCTACCCCACCCCATAACACCTTGCATTTTGATTAATCCTTTCCTCAATGTGCCCTCCCTTCTATCACACCCCATCTTATCTCTTTTCTTGTAGAGCAAGATACATTTCTATACCCCATTCCCTGTATTTCTTATTTTCCAGTGATGTGCAATAACAATTCGCAACATTCATTTCTAATACTTTGAATTCCAACTTCTCTCCCTCCCTCCCTCCCTCCCTACCCATCCCCACTGAGAAGGTAAGCAATTTAATACAGGCTATATATGTGTCATTTTGCAAAAGACTTCCATAATAGTCATGGTGTGTAAGTCTAACTATATTGCCCCTCATCCTACCCTGTCCCCCTCTTTTTTCCTATGGTCTCATTTGACCTTGTCCCTTCCCAAAAGTATTTACTTCTGGTTATTCCCTTCCCCCGTTTTCCCTCCCTTCTATCATCCCCCTCACCCCACTTGTCCCCTTCTCCCCTATTTTCCTGTAGTGCTAGATAGATTTTCAGACCAAATTTAGTGAGTGAATTATTCCCTCCTTAAGCCATATGTGAAGAGATTAAGCATCACTTTCCCCTTCTCACCTCCTCCTTTTTCTCCTCCACTGAAAAAGATATTTCTTATCTATCTTATGAGTGATATAGTCTGCCCCATTTCATTTTTCCTTTTTCCTCCAATATTGTCCTCTCTCACCCTTTAATTTAATTTTTTATAGATATCATCTCTTCTGTTTCAACTCAACCTGTACTCTCTGTCTATGTGTGTGTGTGTGTGTGTGTGTGTGTGTGTGTGTGTATAATCCCTCCACCTACCCAAATGCTGAGAAAACTCTCAAGACTTACAAATATTATCTTTCCATGTGGAGATGTAAACAGGTAGGCTTTAGAAAGTTCTTTATGATTTCTCTTTCCTGTTTACCTTTTCATGTTTCTCTTGATTCCTGTGTTTGAAAGTCAGATTTTCTATTCAATTCTGGTCTTTTTATCATGAATGCTTGAAAGTCCTTTCTATCACTGAATGACCATTTTTTTCCCTTGAAGTATTATACTCAGTTAGGCTGGTTAGGTGATTTTTGGTTTTAATCCTGGTTCCTTTGACTTCTGGATAATTCTATTCCAAGCTCTTTGATCCCTTAATGTAGAAACTGCCAGATCCTGTGTTATCCTGATTGTATTTCCACAATACTTGAATTGTTTCTTTCTGGCTGCTTGAAATATTTTCTCCTTGACCTGGGAACTCTGAAATTTAGTCACAATATTCCTAGGAATTTCTCTTTTTGGGTCTCTTTCAGGGAGTGATCTGTAGATTCTTTCAATATTTATTTTGCCCTCTGATTCCAGAATATCAGGGCAGTTTTCCTTGATGATTTCATGGAAGATAATGTATAGGCTCTTTTTTTGATCATGACTTTCAGATAGTCTCATAATTTTTAAATTGCCTCTCCTGGATCTATTTTCCAGGTCAGTTGTTTTCCCATGAGATGTTTCACATTATCTTCTATTTTTTCAATCTTTTGCTTTTGTTTTGTAACTTCTTGGTTTATCATATAGTGATTAGCTGCCCTGAACTCCACTCTTATTTTTAAAGAACTATTTTGTTCAGGGAGCTTTTGAACCTCCTTGTCCATTTGGCTAATTCTGTTTTTTAAAACATTCTTCTCCTCATTGGCTTTTTGGACCTCTTTTTCCAATTGAGTTAGCCTATTTTTAAAGGTGTTGTTTTCCTCAGCATTTTTTCGGTTTTCCTTTAGCAAGCTGCTGACTCGCTTTTGAAACTCTTCCATGGCTTGAGCCCATTTCACATTCATTTTGGAGGTGCTGGAGGCAGATGTCTTGACTTCCTCTGACAGTATGAATTGTTCTTCCTCATCCAAAAGGGTGAAAAGTGACACCTGTTCACGAAGAAAGTAACTTTCTATGGTCTTATTTTTTTTTCCCTTTTTTGGGCATTTTCCCAGCTAGTTACTTGACTTCTGAATCCTTTGTCAAGAAGAGGGTCCTAGTGTTTCTCCTCCCCCCAGGACTGTGCTCAGGGCTGAAATTCAGATCAGTTGCTCAATTTCCCCAGAGGCTTTAAGCTGAGCTGCCTGGACAATGGACCCAGGCTGCTTCTGTGGCCACTGTAGCTGCCTGCCACCTGCTGCTGCTGCTGTCTCTGCCTATTCTGCCTCCTGGGACCAGTTCTGAGGGGACCCTGCTCCCCTCTCTCCCATCTGAGAAAGTCCTCCCATACTGACTTTGAAGCTTTCTTTGCCACTTGTAAGCTGAGGGGTCTGGGACCCTGCCTTCTGGGGATTCTGCCCTGGAGGCCTGTTCTGGTCATGTTCATCCCTGTGCTGCACAGCCAGAACTGGGCTCTGCTCTGCTCAGTGTCCCATGGGATAGACCTTTCCTGTTGACATTCCGGGTTACCTTTGACTGGAAATCTCTTTCACTCTGTCATTCTGTGGCTTCTGCTGCTCTAGAATTTGTTGAGAGTCATTTTTTACAGGTATTTTGTGGGTTGTGTGAGAAGCACTAGAGTATATGTGTCTTTCTACTCTGCCATCTTGGTTCCACCCCACCCCCCATTGTTATCTTCTTCTGAGTCGGTATCCTGGTCTTTCTTTCACTGGTGTAGCTTTTTATGGTCAATCAAATTCTTCTTGTTGTAGTTGTTTACTCATTTTTCTAGGCTATTTCTTGATTTGAACTTTATGTTAAATTAGACTCAGCTCACCTATGGGTGGGAAGGCACTGTCTAAAGCTTCAGACTCTTTTGTCTTGCTGTTCTCAGAGATAGTTTTGGGAAACAACAAGTTTTCAATGTTTACAAGATGTTGTAATCCAGGGAGAGGTGTGGTCACTCTATTCTGGTCCACACTCTGATCTTTACCCAAGAAGGGTCCCTGCCCCTCTGCAGCCATAGATGGTAGTGGAATTGTGACCAGGTTCCCTGCTGTCTTGCATCCACAAACACTAGTGGTCCCTTCTGTCTTGGGCTTCTGCTCCCTAGAACTGCACCCCACTGTTTAAGAACAATAGAGTTACAACCAGTGCCAACTGTACCCAGTGCCCACAAAGGGTCCCCTGTAATCACTTTCTGACTAGTTGTTAGACCCCACTGCTGTCTCTGGACTGAGAACTACCAAAGCTGCTTATGTGGCCATGTCATAAACCTCTCTTTACAGCCTCCTAAGTTGTTTTAGGCTGGAAAAATGTCTCACCTGACCTTTTGTTGTCTCTATTGCTCCAAAATTCAATTTGAGACTTTATTTTAAACTTGCTTGGAGGGGAATGTTGGGAAAGTTTGGCTAAAAGTTTGCCTCTAATCCACTACTTTGGTTTCTCCCTCTAACATTAGCATTTTAGAAATTTTGCATAAATGTTCTTTCCTCATCATTTTGACACACCTCCCCTGAGCTGGCTAAGAGAGACCACCCAAAATGATTAGTGCATTTTTCCATATCGATTTCACCTTTGGGGTGGATTTTTGTACTCCTCAGTAAAGATAAGTCTAGGCTGAGGGAGGGAGGCAGGGAGTCTAGTATCTGACTAGGTGTGACAAGAAAGTGCCTTGAGTCTTTCATGAAAATCTTGATTTCAAAGTGGGGGAAGAAATAAAACACCACTTTCGGGAGGGTGTGCCTGGCAACCAAAGCAGGGACATTCTTCTGAGTCATAGCAGGATGGTTTTGATCAGAAATAGGCCACAGCTCAGCTGTATTCTTACCACTAAATTACTCAAAGGTAAGTGGGAAGGGAAAAGGCGTAGTCTGATGTATGATTTCACCCTCCCGCCCCGACTCTGCTCCTTTCATCCTTGTGTGATTATGCCAGCATTCACTCAGAAATAGTGTTGTCCATGTTAAGCAAGCACCTGCAAATTGGCCTACTGGATTAAAGTAAATTCAGCTAGAGTACTCCCTTAGTGTGGGGTTTTGAAAATAAATGGTATATGTAGGAAAATGGAATTTTTTATGTGTATGTTTGTGCGCACATGCATGCATGTATGTGTGTGTGTGTGTCTCCCTCTGACTCTTTGTCTCTTACACACACACACGCACACACAAACACACCAGCCTCTGTTTCTTTTCTTTGCTTCTAGCGTTTTTCCTTTCTGGATCTTTTGGAAAACTATAACAGAGTTTGACTGTAACAGGAGCCAAGTTGGAAATTTGGCACACACACATACACACACACACCACACACACACACACACACACACACACACACACACACACACACCCCTCCTGGCTTCTCCATTCTAACTTTTATTTCTTCTTCTTTTTTCCCCTTTCTTTTCAGGCAATGAGACAATCTTTCAGGGAGTGTTATTCTCAAAACTATGTTTTGTGGGGAGACAGGTCTGGAGCAGGCAGAAGGTTGCCTGGTGCTTTGGTGAGTGTGTCTGTGACTAGCTGGCCAGCAGTGTAGGGTTGCTGCTTCCCTCTCCCTTAGGAGCTTGTGACTTCTCCCCCAACTCTCAATAACAATACAGAGATACGCATGCAGAAAGGGCAGGTTAATATTACCTCTATATAAAACCCAGAGGAGCCCAACCTTCTTCTCAGTCCAAAAGTAGAAGGAATGTAAGAATTGTTGGTACAGTGGAAAGGACTTGAAAAGCAAGAATCACTCTTGCTTTTTCCTCAAGACATGTTTTTATTATTTCATTTTTTTCCACTTAATAGTATTTTGTTTTTTCAATTACATGTAAAGATAGTTTTGAACATTCACTCATAAGATTTTGAGTTCCAAATTTTAATCCCTCTGCTGTCCCTTCCCTAAGAAGGCAAGCAATCTGATAGAGGTTATATATGTACAATCCTTTTAGGTAGATTTCCACATTAGTCATGTTGTAAAAGAAGGATGAGAACAAAATGGGAAAACCATGAGAAAGAAAGAAAGAACAAAAAAGTGAAAATAGTATGTTTTGATCTGCATTCAGACTTCACAGTTCTTTCTCTGGACTTGGATAGCATTTTCCATCATGAGTCTTTTGGAATTATCTTGGATCATTGAGTTGCTGAGAAAAGCTAAGTCTATCATCACACAATGTTGTTGCTACTGTGTACAATGTTCTTCTCTTGCTTCTGTCACTTCACTCACCATCAGTTCATATAAGTCTATCCAGGTTTTTCTGTAATTCACCTGCTCATCATTTCTCAAAGCACAACAGTATTCCATTACATTTATATACCATAACTTCTTTAACCATTCCCCAGTTGATGGACATCCCCTTGATTTCCAGTTCTTGGCCGCCACAGAGAGCTGCTATGAATGTGTTTGTACATGTAGGTTCTTTTTCTTTTCTTATGATCTCTTTGTGATGTGGGTCTAGCAGTAGTATTGATGGATCAAAGGATATGCACAGTTTGTTTGCCCTTCAGATGTAGTTCCAAATTGCTCTTCAGAATGGTGGAATCAGTTAAAAAATTACATCAACAATGCATTAGTGTTCCAAATTTTCCCATATCTTCTCCCAAATTTATTACTTCCCTTTTTCTGTCATGCTAGCCAATCTGGCAGGTATGAGATGGTACCTCAGAGTTATTTTAATTTGCATTTGTCTAATCAATAGTGATTTAGAGCATTTCTTCATACGACTATAGATAGTTTTAATTTCTTTATCTGAAAACTCCCTGTTCATATTCTTTGATCATCAAGTTGAGAAATCACTTGTATTCTTATAAATTTGACTCAGTTCTCTATATATTTTAGAAATTAGGCCTTTATCAGAAGCATTGCCTGGAAAAATTGTTTCACAGCTTTCTGCTTTCTTTCTAATCTTGGTTGCATTAACTTTGTGGCAAAAAATAATTTCATTTTATGTAATCAAAATTATCATTTTGCATTTCACAATGTTATCTGTCTCTTGTTTTGTCATAAATTCTTCCCTTTTCCATAGATCTGACAGTTAAACTATTCCTTGCTCTCCTAATTTGTTTATGGTATCACCCATTTTGATCTTGGTCACAATGTGAGATGTTAGTCTATGCCTAGTTTCTGTTATACTCTTTTCCAGTTTTCCGCACAGTTTTTGTCAAATGGTGAGCTCTTATCCTAGATGCTGGAGTCTTTGAGTTTATCAAACAGTAGATTACTATAGTCACTGACTACTGCACTCTCTCAGAAGCTAACTGACAGCATCCCATAGGTTATGTTCAATTCCTAAATTAGTTTTATTGTTTTGAATAGCCACATGGTAGGAGCCTTTGCCGTTCTTATGACATGCACCATGGTAGAATCAGAGCCACAGAATACAAAAGCTAGAAGAGACCTTAGAACACAGAATGTCACAGCTGGGAGGGACCTTAGAACACATAATTTCAGAGCTGAGAGGAACCTTAGAACACTGAATAACAGAATTCAAAGGAGCCTTAGAACATCAAATGTGAAAGTTAGAAGGAATCATGAGAAACAGAATGTTAGAACACAGAATATAAGAACATGAGATGTTAGACCATAGGAGTCACTAAATAGTCCAACTCCCTTGTTTTATAGATGAAGAAACAGAAGTTTCGAAAAATAAAATGACTTGTTGAACATGGAATAGATAATCTCCTCAGCTTTGGTGGAGATGAACCTTTTCAATTCATGACTATGTAGAAACTTACTTAATAACTCACCATATCCAGCTATCTGTCTAAATTTCCTGCCATTTTCCCTGATATTGCAAATGTATCCTCTCTCTCCTTCCCACTCCTTTCTCAGGGTATGGCATTCAAGTCAATATTATCATTGCTTGTAGAAAGGGCACCACAAGTCAACTGAACTGTGTTTTCACTCACAACCCCTGTAACTACCGAGGCCAAAATTCCCTTCCCTGGCCCCCAATCCCATGTTGTCTTCTTATATTAGAAAGTAAGCTCCTCCAGGGCAGAGACAATCTCACTTTTTATATTTGTACCTCCAGTTCTTTACAGACAGACCTGGGCCAAAGGAAGCACTTTTTAAGTGATTTTTCATCTTTTTCCATCCATCAATTCATTAATTTCTCCTGTTCCCTTCCTTTCCCTCCCTCTTCCCTCCCTTCTTGTCTTCTCCACTATTCTTCTTTCTTCTTCCTCAAGTCTAGGGGATTGAATGAACCCCCCCCTCTTTTTTTTTTAATTCTCCAGTTTCTACATGGTTGGTGCTGCCTGCATGAAGTCCTGTGCTTACCACTGGACAGCAAAACCACTGGAGCCCTTTCCAGCCCAGACATCCTCCATCATTTCCTCTGGTTCCCATCAGCAGAATGAGGATGTGACCAGGATGCATAGACAAGTTCAAGTTCACTAAACTCTGTCCTCCTCGGCTCGAACTTGAAGTCAATCCATTCACGTTTAGCTCATATTGTTCCAGTATTTTAATGTTATTAAAGATGTAACTTCTTAGGGAAACTCCTAAAGTCTGTTTTTAACCCAGACCTGCAATTAGGGGAATTAGTAACATGATATATCATCATCATTAAAGAGCACTTCTAGTAAGAAATATTCCGCTACATTTGGGAGGGCATCCTTCTCCCAAGTCAGGGCAGTCAGAGTGTGTGCACACAACTTCCTTCCCACTCTGGGAGTGAGCCACCCAAGGAGGAACTTCGATGTCCCCCATCATAGACAGCAGGACTAAGCAGTCATAAAATTGGGCTCCCTGTGCCAGGGAGTTCAGGGTCCCATAAACAGCTCCTTCCCAGCAGCTGCCCAAATTAGAAGTGATGCCCAAATACCTTTTTCCATACTATGAAAGAATGTGTTTGGTGTGTATTTGTGTGTTTGTGTGTGTGTGTGTTCCCAAGGCTGCATGTGCATGACAGTTTGGTTTCTAGGGGCAAGGGAAGCATAAGAAAGGACAGATTTCTGGGTTCCAGGTGAGAAACAAGTTAAGTGATCAGTAAGCATCTATTTTTAAGTCCTTACTATTTAACAAACACTTTGGTAAGAGTTGGGTATACAAAAAAAGTAAAAAATAGGGAGGAGGGAGAGAAAAATAAATGCTTTTTAATTTAAAATTCAAACACATGTACATATAATATACATGTGCATCTTTATGTGTGTGAATATATACACACTATATATGCATATACATATGCACATATAAGTATACATATTCATATATACATGTGTGTATATATGTATGTATGTGTGTGCATGTATATATACATGTATGTATGTGTGTATACATGCACAAACATAGTCCCTGTGCTCAAGAAGCTCATATTCTAATGATGAAGATAGCCTGCCGACACCTAGGTAGACATGAGATGTTGAGAGTACGTGAGAAGCACTCTGAAAGGGGAAGGCATTAGCAGCTGGGAGGAACATAAATCTGTGCTCAGTCAGAGGGATTTGGGAAGCTTCTCTGCAGCCTCAAATGATGGAATCAGAGAAATTGAATAAAATTATAGATAAACTGGAATAAAAGAAACAGAAGGAACCTTAGGAATTCTTTAGCTTACCTGAATCAGTCTTCAAAGAAAGATATGCTCAAGGAGAGACAGAATAAAAATCTCAAGAATCACCAGGGTTTCTATAGCACTGTGAGGTTGGCGAAGCACTTGCTATATGCCATCGCATTGGATCCTCACATCAAATTTGTGAGGTAGACGTTACGATCCCCTTTTTACACATGAGGAAACTGGCTTTACCCAGCAGCACACAATTTGTAAGTGTCTGAGGTAAGTTTTTAAGTCAGGTCTTTATGGGCTGTATCTGCTATGCTACCTGGGTAGAAGGGGACTTGTTTATGGGCACAGGGGCTGATTGGAATTTAACACACACACACACACACACACACACACACTTAAAAGTAATCATTACATTCCAAGGTTCAAGCTTGGGTATTCACATAAAACTCTATCTGTTGCTAGAGAGAATTATTACACTTTATTCAGTGTCTATCTGACTCCCTTCCCTCACTCAGATCCAGTTCAATCACAAGTCGTGGCATCATCTTCCTGATGTTATGGTCCTCTTCGAGAATGAAGGACAAAACACACAACACACATAACAACCACACAGACATAAAGCATTCTCTCCAGTTAATGAGGACAGTCTTATGCAAATGACTGGGACTGAACTCTGGGCTACTGTATAATAATAGTTTGAATTTCCATTGTGCTTTTCAGTTAACAAAGGGTTTTCCTCATAATGCTCCTATGTGACAGGCAGTATGAATGCAATTGTCCCTATTTTTCAGAACGGTCCATGGACTCAGAGAATTTAAACAATTTGCCCAAGGTCACGCAGTTGATAAATGTCAGAGCCAGAATTCAAAGCCAGTTCTCCTACCACTGCATAACTCGGAGAATCAGTACAAAAATGCTAGAATTAGCAAGGATTGTAGATATCATATAGCTCTCCAACCCACAGCTTCTCCCTTTCCCCTGCCTTGTATCACAGACGAGAGTGAGGTCTAGTAAAGGGGACTAATTGACTTGCTCAAGGCTGTATAACCATTTGGTGTCAGAAGTTTGGAGTATACAACATTGATTCTCTCCCGGCAGCCTTACACCCTAAGCTGTGGGCATGGGGACATTCTCCTCTCTATCTAGGCAACATCTGTCTGTGGATGAGAATGCTAAGAGAACAGACCACACGCAGAGAGGTCGCTAGGCTCCAGTTACCTGGAAAGATACCAATGAGAGGCTCATAGACATACAGAATGATAGCTAGACCCAGAAGACACCTTATAAACTCTCTATGTGTCACATTCCTCGTACCCCAAAATGAACTTAAAAGCCTTAAAGCACCTCCCAGCAAGTCAAATTGCATCTACCCATTTTTTAAAGAAAACAAAAAGATTTCAATCATTTACTTAATATTTTGTTTCTGCTTCTTGCACATCCCATAACCTCACAAAACAAAGCACAGGGAAACCACTAGTAAAATGGGGGATTATGTTTTCCACATTTTAGAAAACATATTTTGGAAAACATTCACAGGCTTGCACACTGGGAACAGCACACACAGACACACACACACACACACACACACACACACACACACACACACACATGGACCTCTGAACCTCAGCTTCTTCTACAAAATCAAGAGGTTTGGAAAAAAAAAAAAAGCAGGGTTGGCCCAGATTATCTTGGAGACTTGTTCTAGTTCTAAATACTAGGATTTCTTTCTTTCTTGGTGGTCAAAGCATATGAAAAACTCTGAACCAAGTACCTAAGCAACATGCTCCCTGGGTGCCTTGAAGGAACCTGCACTGGCCCTCTCAGTTACCCTAGACCACTTGAATAAATAGCACTCCACCTCTGGAAGTTTCCAAAGGAGGATGGTAATGTACAATGGTATACAGCTGGCTCAGAGAGAAAATATGGCTCATTAGCTCATTAACTGTTGTAGCTTCTCTGAGGGTAGGTGCCCTGTTTTGAAGATGGGGAAACTGAGACACTGGGATATTAGAATCATAGAATGTTAAAAACTAGAAAAGCTCCTAACATAGAAAGTCAGAGCTGGAAGGAACCTGAAAATTTGTTCCAGTCCCCACATTTTATAGATGTGGAAATTAAGTCCTAGAGAGGAAAAAGGACTTATTCAAGGTCATATCACTAGTTGGTGTCATAATCAGGATTAGAACCCAGATCCTGTACTTCTTAGGCCAGAGAACCTTCTATAGCCCCAGTGACTCAGCATAATTGAAGTCATGGAGTAGATGGAAGCTTATTTGTTCCTTACTTTCATAGTAGTCCCTATCCAATAGAACAAGTTGGTGTCTTCCTAAATTCTGGTTCCTGGGTGGAGCACATAGAAGGAGATTCCTCTCCGTGTGCTTAGAGCCAGGATAGTTAGTAAACATGTGTTTATTAAGCACCCACTTTATGTTATGCATTGTATTAATTACTGGAGATTTAAAGAAAGTGAAAAAATATGGTCCCTGGACTTAAGGAGCTCACATTCAAATGAGAAAGACCACATTCCAATGACTATGTACATACAAGCTATATACAATGTAAATGGAAAGTAATCTCAGAGGGATTAACAGTAGATGGGGTGGTAGTGGGGGACTGACAAAGTCCTCCCACAGAAAATAGTCTTGGAGGAAACCAGGAGGTGAAGGTAAGGAGGGAGGACTTTCCAGGCATGAGGCAACAGCCTGTGCAGAGACACAGTGTCTGGAGATGATGTGTAATGTCCAAGGAACAGCAGGGAGGTCAGTGTCACTGGAAACTGAAAAGGGAGGTAAGAGACAATTGTAAAAGGATTTAAAAGCCAAGGTTTTATAGTTGATCCTGAATGTAATTGGGAGACAATGGAGATTACTGAGTGAGGGGTGAGGGTGAAGGGAATGACATGGTCAGACCTGGATTTTAAGAAGATCTCCTTGGGAAAGTCAGCAAGACCAGTCCTGCAGACCTGAAGGGGTCCAGATAGTTTGCTCGTTAAGCTTTGAATTAATGCCTGCAGTTTTTTTTAAATGTACCTGAACCCTGAGCTTCAAGGTTTCCCAACTTCAGCCTGAACTCCAGGCCACATACTTCAGAGCCTGCTGAGCCTTTCCATGAACTGACAAGTCCTTATCAGCCCTGGGAGGAGATAACACAGTTCAGTATCCATGTGTCAGGAAGCAAGAAACTCCACAAAAAGTGGGGGAAGGCAGAGCTTTGCAATCCAATCAAATTTTTGTCCTGAACCATCTCAGGGTGGAGGAAATGGCATTTTATAGTATGGAATTTTTTTTCTTCTTGTTCTTTCTTAGTTGAGATCAATTTTGGATAAATAACTCACAACCACAGAAATATTACACCAAAGCAACAGCACTGGGTGGCAAATTTCTCTGTTACCACAAATATCCTTTCTCCTTCAGGATTTAGATTGAAAGCATTTGGATTTGTTTGTCAGTCCCATCCTCAATCAGGCCTAGGAAGTTCCCAGGGCTCAAAGGAGGCCAACATACCTATTTTAATCCTCCCTTGTTCGCACTTTTCCCTGTGCTTTTATGTTTTCTTTTTATTGACCAAAAGCAGAGGATAAGGGTGAAGGATGGTAGTGAGGAAGGACTTGTGTCTCCTCCCTCCGCTGTGAACTGAGGGGGTCCAAGAGTGTTAGACCTCTAGGTTTGAATCTAGCCCTGATGACTTCCTAGCTGATCATGGGCAAGTGACTTTACATGTCTGAGGTTCAAGTCTGATCATAAAGCTCATGGAAATCATAGATTGAAAGTTGGAAAGCTCATACGTAATCAATTCCAACCTCCTTCGTTTTGTTGGTGTTCATTCATTTCAATTGTTCAACTCTGTGACCCCATTTGGGGTTTTCTTGGCAAAAGCACTGGAGTGGTTCACCATTTCTTTCTCTAGCTTATTTGATAGATGAGGAAACTGCAGAAAACAGGGTTAAGTGACTTACCCAGGGTCACACAGCTAGTAAGTGTCTGAGGTTGGATTTGAATTCAGGTCTTCCTGACTCTAGACTCATTGCTCCATCTACTGTGTCATCTAACTGCCCTCCTCATTTTACACATGAGGAAACTAATAGCTAGGGAGGTTAACTGACTTTCTCAAGAATAAACAAATGGCAGTAAGAATACTTGGCATGCTAGCTCACAGCATTGTTATGAAGGAAGGACTTTACAAACCTTAAAGCTACTTATGAATGTGGGTTTATGCTATTGCTATTTATTCTGTAGGGTAACAAAACCCAAACAGAAGACAAATCAAACATACAGCTACTTGTTTTTGTTATTTTTTTTCCCACGTTGTCTTCTAGATGAAGTAGCCAGGACCTTTGAGCAGAAAATGTTGGCAGAGCCTCCATCTGTACCCAAAGTCAGTCCTGGGACACTGAGTCCTGGGTGCTCCATGTTGCTTCTATGGAAGGAGGCACACCTTTGGTTTGGTGGAGAGACTTTGGGGGAAAGAGAAGTGGAGCTTGAGAGAGAGAAGGGTGAGAGGCAAGGCATGGACTGTGAAGGGCAGCTGGGAGACCTGGGAACCATAAATGTGTGGGAAAAGCCAACCTTCCAGCAAGTCCTTTGATTTTTAACCCCTGAATCCCAGAGGCTGCTCAGAGCAGACTTTCTGGGTGATACCTCTCCTTGTTTGTTGAGCCAGGATTTCATCTCTCTGAACCACCTAAACCTTCTGATTCTTGTGTTTTCTGTCTAAGCTAGTGGGCATAATTCCCTGATTAACATTTTACCCCTTGCTTTGATAAATATGTTGCTCACTATTCATGATTATGTGTGAGCAGCATTTGATGGAAAAGAGTTAGGCTGGCAGGAGTAAGCCAACTTACCTTCTCCCCCTTTATTTCAGTCATGTAAAATGGCTTTTATTCTGGAGCATGACCCTCCCAGACTACAAATATTCAATGCATGATAGATAGAATATTCTAGCCCTAAAACTTCTCTTAGAGATAGCAGAGGAAAGGAACAAATACTCATCCACGGTCCTCTTCCTGTTCCTCACGTAGAGGGAAATCTCAGTTTTCCTTGAAGATAAAGCTGGTCAGATAGCTGATCATATCCACCCAGCCAGCTAGCCTCAGATAATGGTAGAATCCAGAATGTCAGAACTGGAAGAGATCTTAGAAATCTTCTAGTACGACCCTCACTTTACAGAAAAGGTAACTGAGGCTCAGAGGACAATAAAAATCCTAACTGACATTTAGGATTTTCAAGTTTGATGTTCACTCATTTGGTGTCCAACTCTTCATGACCCCATTTTTGGCAAAGAACTGGAATTGTTTGCCTTTTATTTTTTCAGCTTATTTTACAGAGGAGGAAACTAAGGTAAACAAGGTTAAGTGACTTGCCCAGGATCACACTACTAAGAGGGTCTGAGGTTCGATTTTAATTCAGGTCTTTCTTACTCTAGGCTGGGCACTCTATCCACTGCACCATCTAGCCATCCTAGTTAGCAAAGCATTAAAGCATTCATTATCATTTGACCCTCTGGGGAGACATTATCATCTTTATTTGATGTTGTTCCAGAACCATGACTTTATATGTTGAAGCTTCCCTATACCAAAGCAGATCAGCACCTGCTCAACAATGTTGAACCTTAGACAACTGTCCAGAGTAAATGCCCTAGCTGGGGTCACTGAGTCAGAATGTGCCAGATAATGCTGCCTCCCAGATCTGCCCTCTATCTACTGTGCCACATTCCTTCTTATTCCCATTTTATAGGTCAATAAATTGAGGTTCAGACACTTGTCCAGGATCACACAGTAAGTATCTGAGGTTGGGATTTGAACTCAGGTCTTCCTGATTTCGTTTCCATTGCCTTCCCCAGTCATCTATGAAGCAGAGGGAACAGTAGAACTCCTGAATTCCAGTTCAACACATTTCTGCTACATCACACTAGATATCCCCTGGCTTTGGTAGCCTCTTCTTCCTGTGTCTGCCCAACAAAGGTAAGATCTAAAAGATTTTTTTTGTCAGAATATCCTAATAGAATCTCTACTAATTCCTTTGATTTCTCCAGTGGTTTGGGTTTCAAATCATTTCACACATAAGTTTTCCAAGTGTAGAGATTGTTTGCATCCCCAGCCCAACACATAGCAGGTGCTTATTAAAATGTTTGTTGTCCTTGTTTCTCCATTCTCTTCACTTGCATGTGAAGTGGATTTAAGTGAAACAGAGTTGTGCAAAGTCCTCAGCCTCACTCTCTCTTCCAGAGTCATGGTAGGTCCAGTGGCAAGACAAAAGTTAGGATGACTGGCTCTGGCCTGGAATGCAGTGAATGTGACCATGGCATCTTTGAAGTCTGACCAAGCTCTCAGTGCTCCACAATGCCTGCTTCAGCAAACGCTTTTAACAGTAGGAACTATGAGCCTTGATTTGGAAGAATTGTACATGGTATTCCAAGAGCCCCAGGGCTGTTTGAAACTATTAAAGTTTAAAAGTATTAAATAGCTATTTATCTAGGAAAGTATAAAATTTTTGGGATACCCCATATATAAATGAATTTAAGCACTGTATGGACGTTATTTTATTTGATTCTTCATAATGCTACTGGGAAGTAAGCTACTCCTATTTTCCATGTGAGAAAACTGAGACTCAGAGTGACTCTGTCCAAGATCCTATGGCTGGTCTCAGGGCAAAAGCAGGTCTGGAACTTGGATCTTCTGGCTCTAGGTGGAGTGTTCTTTTCAATCTTCCCCTCTGAGACCTTAAGGAGCATCATAAGAATCATGAGGAGTATGGTCCCTGTCTTACAGATGGGGAAACAGAAACTCAGAAACAAAATGACTCTTCTGGGGTCATATAGCTAGTAAATGACAGGGTCAAGATCAGACTCAGGTCTTCAAGTCCTTTGTAAGCCTCTCAATGTCACTGTCTCTAATTTAAACTTTGTTCTATCGTATTTCCAATGTGTTCTTGTATTAAAAAGATCATCAGAAGGGCATATCTATCTATCTATCTAGATATAAATATTTTAAATATGTTTATTGCGATTATTATTGCCTCCCTTCCCCATACCCAGCTATACAGGAGATTGATAAACATTTATCCTCACATCCTCATGCAACCCTCCCTCCTAGAAAGAACCAGTTGTGAACTCTTTTGAGTTAATGGACAGATGAGTGAGTGAATGAATCAATGAGTAGTATAGTGAATGAGTCCTTCTCAGAGCTAATTGTGTGTCTACTAGCTGACTGTCAGTGGGAAGCACATTGGTGGGGGCTCGGGAAAAATCATTTTAGAAGTAGCCAATCACAGGGTATTCCCAGAATCTAAGGTAGCACCTGCTTTCTGGGGATCCAACTTGAAAGTGAGGGATACAAATTGGCAGAAGTAGCTCAGAAGGTGTTTGGTACACATAGAATCACAGAACATTAGCAAAGGGCCCTCAGAGATCATCTAGCTCCTTTTGTCTCCCTGATGGGAATACTGAGACCCAGGGAAAGAAAATAAGTTGCCAAAGGTCACATGATACTGATGGAACAGGAACTAGAACCCAGGTATTGTGAGCCACCGTTACACCATACTGTCTCCCAGGCAGTAGTTAAGACATTTTTTTCTCTTTGATGCTCAGTCTCACTTCCAGGCAGAGATATATTTTATAAGTCATCAGGATGCTCTTGAACTGAGGGGAACATTTTCAGAATGACTGAGAGAGTCATAGTCTGGCAGGGAACATGGTTAATCTGTGTGTTTTTTTATTGCTTCAAATATTTTTATTTTACTAGCGTGAAAGTAGATAAGCCAGATGGGGAGAGAAACGGACTCAGATGCCACAGAGAAGTATGTCCTTTCCAACCACATCAGCATCTGTGGTATTCGCTACATGTTTCTCAATTACATTAGAAGAGCTTTTAGCCAGGTTCTAAAGGCTCATTTGGCCTGGAGCTGATTGCTATAAAAACAAAACCCCATGTAGCTAGAGCCACGGAGGGTTATCCAGCAGTTAACTGGGGTGAAAATAAGTCCTGATGGAAACTGCTCATCACTGAGGAGCTGGTATTACAGGCACTCAGGGCATGGGGCATGCCCTCATTCTGTAAGCTAACTTTAGTTCTCCAGGCAACTTGAAGGGACTTGGTTAATCAAGGACATAAAAGGTCAAAATCATGCCTGTTTTTCTGAAAGAAAAGTCCAACACAGAGACAAAGAGGACAGATGGGTAGATACTTGTTAGAATGAAAATTCAAAATTCAGGATGGAATTTGGAACTATAAAATTTTAGAGCCAGTAGTAACCATAGAACACAGAACACAGAGTATTAGATCTGAAAAGAACTGACAGGAGAATTTTAGAACCTCAGTATCAAGTGCTGGAAGGAACTTTCAAACATCTACTTGCCTAAGAATCTTTCTTTATTGATGGAAAGAAAATAGAATATTGAGTCATGTTGGAATGAATTTGAGTGCCCTTGTAAAATAAGGAGGCTGGACTAGATGAGCTCTGAAGATTGAAGGGTGAAATGATTCACCCTAGATCATGTATCTAGTGACCAAAGTAAGACTAGAACTTAGGTCCTTTGACTCCCAGGCCCGAGCTCCTTCCACCTCTGCACAAAGAACATTTAAGTTGGAACATTCTTAGAGATCTTCAGGTTCAACCATTTCATTTTTTAAATGAGGAAACTGAGGTCCAGAGTGGAAAAGCGACTTGACTGAACCAGAGTCATGACTTTAAACTTATTTAGCAAGATGATGCTAGAGGAGTCAGGGTCATAAAATTGATACACCATCTTCCCTGAGCTCCCATATAGTAAATTAATCATCTGAGGCTTAAAACCTGCAAAATTAGAGTCAACTCCCCACAAAGAGGTTATAACAAGAGTGCCATGTTGTCTTGATGGGCATGAGATGATAGAAGTGATTGAGGTCTCAGATGCTTTGCTCAATATGACACTGGTTGGGGGGAAGGAGGCCTGGGATTTCCTTAGGAGAAGGAGTTGTTCCACAATTTAGTCTTAGGGGATTGTCAGAGCACTGAGAAGGTAAAGGATTTGTCTAGGATTGCACAGCCACTTGGACCCAGTTCTTCTTGAATCTGACTCTTTAGAACTCTTTATTCATTGTTTCATTTGTTATTATTCAGTCTTTTCACTGTCTGTCTTCATGACCCCATTTGGGGTTTTCTTGGCAAAGATACTGGAGTGGTTTGCTATTTCCTTCTACAGCCCATTTTACAGATGAGGAAACTGTGGCAAACAAGCTGAAGTGACTTGCCCAGGGTCATATAGCTAGTAAGTATTGGAGGGAGAACTAGTACCTTTGATGTGATGGCTGCCATGTCCTTTTCAGAGTTCTTTCCGCCTTTGGGGTCCACCTGTTCCACCCAATTCTCACCCGTGGCTCAAAGAAGCTGCAACATGTGCAGCGGCCACACCCCAGTAAACCATTTCAACAGATAGGACATACCAGGTTGAAGGTAACCAAGAGGTTTCAAACCCAGTGGTGAGTTATGGGGGTGTCTACCCCAAGCATTTGAAGACTTACCCTGCTGGAATGGATGTATAAGAACAATTTGTTCCAACGGCCATTTAGGCAGGTGAAGCAGGAGATGTGGAGTGCTTAGAGCCTGGTTACACACTGAAGATGCCAAAGTCATTCACTGTATCCTGAGTCATCACCAGCCGTCTTGAATCTGTCTTGCCACTGGATCATGAAGACTCTGGTGGAGAAAGTGGGACTGATGAATTTGCTCAACTGTGCCTCATTTAAATCCAATTTACGCAGGAATCAAAAGACATCATCCATACCATTTCACTATTATGCCTCAAAGTCCTGTGGTGACAGGAAAGTGATGAAGCAGTACCTGCAGATACAAGGGGAGCTGTAGTCACAACCCTGCACACAGGTGGCCCAAGTCATAGAGTTGTTTCTCACTGGAAGCAGCACTGGGACTTGGCAGCCCTTGGGTATCTGAGCAGCTTTTTAAGGAATGCACTACTCACTTCTTGGTGTGAAGAAGGGGGCTAGAAAAGGTGCCCTAAAAACTGTCTATGGTTGAAACACAAAAAAATGAACAAAATGTACAATAACATCTACAAAGGTGATTCCACTCAATGATTGGCACATGGAATGTACACACACTTATAGACAACACAAAATCCAGTAGACCTACAAGATGAACTGCTCTTGTTGCAAGAGAACTCAACAGGTATCCCATCCAAATAGTAGCCCTGAGTGAAACAAGGCTGGCAAATGAAGGACAGCTTCCTGAAGATGGAGCTGGATACACATTTTTATGGAGTGGGTGCAGTGAAGGAGAGTGCCGTGAAGCTGGCGTGGGTTTTGCAATCAAAACTAACCTAGTCAGCAAGCTGGTATGCCTGCCAAAAGGAGTAAATGAGAGGCTCATGATTATACAATGGCCACTTGCAGGAAAATGCAATCCCACCATCATCAGTGCCTGTGCTTCCACCATGATGAACCCTGGTGAGGTCAAAGAAAAATTTTATGAAGATTTAGAGACCCTTATCATCAATGTGCCAAAAGAGAACAAGCTTATAATTCTGGGTGACTTTAATGTTAGAGTAGGCTACCAGACTTGGCAGGGAGTTCTAGGGAGGAATGGAATTGGAAACAGCAACAGCAATGGTCACTTACTGCTGAAGACTTGTGAATTGCATGACCTTCTCATCACCAGCAGTGTTTTCCATTTACCTAAATGCAGTAAAACATCATGGATGCACCCTTGATGCACTCAAACATTCGCATCTAATAGACTATGTGATTTAAGGACAACAGACAGACAAGATATGAGGGTGACAATGGGAATGTGTGGTACACAGTGCTGGACTGATCATACCATTAGTGTTTCCAAGGTAAATATTTGCATTCATCGAAAGTGCCTCCCCAAGGCAAAATGACTACCAGAAAAATTAATGTCAACAAATCAGAGCTCTTCTCTGAGCATGAACAGTTTATTGTTAACTTGGAGGGAAAGTTGAACCAACACATAATTAAGAAGTGGGCAGCTTTCAGAGATTTTGTGTACAGCACTACATTTGCTCATCTAGGTCAGAACACTCACAAACACTAAGACTGGTGTGATGAAAATGATGGGGAAATTCAGAAGCTGCTAAACAAAAAACAAGAACTCCACAGGATTTATCAGCAGAAGAGTTCATCCACTTCTAAGAAGGCAGCATTTAATTCCATCAAAAGCAAAGCTTAAAGAGATGCAGAATTCCTAGTTTAGTAAGAAGGCAAATGAAGTTCAGTTTTATGCTGACAGTAACGATCCAAAGTGCTTTTATGATTCCCTGAAAACTATTTATGGAATAAAAACCTGTGGTCCATCACAACTACTCAGTGCTGATGGAGTCACATTGATTAATGATAAGGGTGTGATCCTAGAGAGATGGGCTGAACACTTCCATAATGTTCCCAACAGACCATCATCAATCAATGCTGAGGCCATTGACCATTTACTTCAGGCTGAGGTCAATTCCTCCTTAGCTAAACTTCCAAATGAAGAAGAGGTTTTGAGTGCCATTAGACTCTTTTCATGCGGCAAAGCACCTGGTGCTGATTCTAGTTCAGCTGAGATTTACAAAGTAGGGGGACCATCGATCATATAAAAGCTAACTGAAATATTCCCAGTTATATGGCAAGAGGAGGTTGTCCACCAGGACAACCTTGAGTCAGGAGTTCAAGGATGCCTCCATTGTCCATCTTTACAAAGGTAAAGGGAATAGATTGTCCTGCGACAATCACAGGGAGTCTCTCTTAGTCATTGCTGGCAAGATTCTTGCTGGAGTCCTCCTTAAGAGGCTGATCATTCACCTGGAAGATGGTCATATACCTGGGAGTCAGTGTGGCTTCAGAAAGTGCCGAGGAATGGTCAATACAGTGTTTGCTGCCCGAAACTGCAGGAGAAATGCCAGGGCTGTGTGCTTGCTCCCATGCTTTTTAGCATGGTGTTTTCAGCCATGTTGTCAAATGCTTTCAATGAAGGTGAACACAGCATTAAGGTCAGCTACCATACTAATGGTAAATTCTTCAGTTTGAAAAGGTTACAAGCCAAGACCAAAGTGGAGGGAATGTTGGTGCCTGATTTTCTGTTTGCAAATGATTGTGCACTCAATGCACCCTCTGAAGCTGGGATGCAACAGAATATGGATCAATTCTCTGCTGCCTGTGCTAATTTTGGCCTAATAATCAACACCAAGGAAATACATGTGCTCCATCAGCCACCACCACACCATCCATGCATGGAACTGTTGGTTACAACAAATGGACAAGTTTTGACTGCTGAGGATAAGTTCACTTACCTTGGTAGCGTACTTTCCAGGGATGTACACACTGACAATGAGGTTGATGCACACACTGCCAGAGTTAGCTTAGTGTTTGTGAGGCTCCAAAAAAAAAGTTTGGGACAGAAGAAATATTAGACTGATGACCAAACTGAAGCTCTACAGAGCTGTTGTGCTGACTTCATTGTTGGATGCCTGTGAAACATGGACAATCTATCAGAGCCATGCCAAGAAACTGAATTGCTTCCATTTGAACTGTCTTAGGAAGATTCAGAGGATCACCTGGCAAGAAAAGGTACTAGACACCTAGGTCCTTACTCGAACTAAACTGCTAAGCATTCAAATTATGCTTCAGAGAGTGCAATTCTGATGGACTGATCACGTTGTTCGAATGCAAAACGTACACTTGCCAAAAAGATTATTTTATTGAGAACTTGCATGGGTCAGGCCATCACATGGTGATCAGAAGAAGTGATACAAGGACGCTCTCAAGGTCTCTCTGAAGAACTTTGGATTTGATTGTGGGGCATGGGAGACATTGGCACAGGACCACTCAGCATGGTGTGCCCACATCAGAAAGCAGAATTGAGACAGCACAAAGAAAATGTAGGATGCGCAAATTTGGAGTACCTATCCCAAATGTTCACACGGACTATAGTGCCCAATCCATGGTAGAGCATTCTGAACTTGTATTGGTCTGATCAGCCACAGTTGTACACATTGAAAGTTCACTTTATCATGGTGATGTCATTTTGGTCCTCTTGGAGAACAAAGGACAACAACCAAGTGTCTGAGGCCAGGTCTGAACTCACAAAAATGAACCTTTATGACTCCAGGCCAAGCATTTTCTTAATGCTTTAAATGGTTAAAACAAATGGCATGGAGACCTCCTCCTATCCCTTGCATAGGAGGTACATTTTCCAGTTAACTGCACTGCTTTCCTATTTCCTCTCCCTCCCAACTCATTCCCTCAAAAGAAAAAAAAAAACTCCCCAGAAATTGTGCTTCTGCTTTAGTTATATTCCAAGGTCTTGCCAAAGCTATGGTGAGTTATTTGTGCTATGGCAGAGTCTAAGGTGATATCAGACTACTTGAAGGAAGAACATACAAACTTAGGCTATTCTTATAATTTCCCAAGACCCTCTGGGCTTCATTTGCATCATTCTTTTAAGGGAAACGGATCAAACATTTATTATGTGCCTACTATGTATGGAGCAGGCACTGGGATAAGAATTTTAAATATGTTATTTCATTTGAAGCTTACCACAATCCTGTAAATTCTATTATTATCCCCATTTTACAGTTGAGGAAATTGAGGTAGACAGGGTTAAGTGACTGATCTAAAGTCACCCAACTAGTAAATATCTGAGGCTGGATTTGAACTCAGATCTTCTGGACTCCAGGTGTAGGATTTTCCATTGTACCACCTTTTAAAAACATTTATATGCAAATTAGGGAAATTTTACAAAGGAAACTATTGACTAGCTTTCTTTACCCAGGACTTCCTGTTAAACTGAGTGGAGATAATTCATGGTTTAAGAAAATTTACGGTGTTTAGTCCTTACATCACATAAATCACAGTTTTTACCATAGAATTGCATACTTTCTGTCAGTGATGGAAACTATATTCCATACTGTATTTTGTGTTTGGAGTTTAGGGATTTAACTATATTTTATAGTAGATTCATGTTTATCTCATGTTTCCTATGATCTGGTTTGTACTAAATTTCTGGTGCAAGACCCATTTTCTTTTATAAACTTGATCATGTCATTCTTGTACATAATTATTAATTTTATCTTTTCATTAATGACAGAATCCTCTTTTCAGGGACAGGCAAGGTTACTAGGGGGAAGAGTCCTTGCCAGGGTTTAGCTTCTAACATTCAAACATTCAGTTGTTTCAGTCATGTCTTTGTGACCTCATCTGGGGTTTTCTCGGCAAAGATACTGGAGTGGTTTGCCAGAAACTTGAGACAAACAGGGTAAAGTGACTAGCCCAGGGTCACACAGTCACTAAGTGTCTGAAGCTGGATTTGACTTCAGGAAAGTAAGTCTTCCTGATTCCTAGCCCAGTGCTCTATCAATTGAGTCACCTAGTCTTATATTACCTGGCCCCTTCCTACTTTTCTAGTCTCTTCACACCTTACTCTTCTCCAATCCAGTGGCACTGACCTCCTCGCTATTATTCCTTACACACAGCACTCCATCTCCTGACTCTGGCATTCTCTTTGGCTGTTCCCCATGCTTGGAATGTTCCCTCTCCTCATCCCTGCCTCCTGATCTCCCTGACTTCCTCCGAAGCCCAGCTAAAATGCCTGGGCTATGACTGGGCTATGGAAAAAGTTCACCCGCCTCTCTAAAGGAGACAGGGAGATTTCAGTGACAACCTAAGCAAGGTCATACATATATGGAGTTAGTGGCAGAGGGCCCCAGGTCTCTTCCCTCAAAAGCCAGCCTCCTTTCCTCTTTACTGATAGAGCTGTAGAGATGAAACACCTGGAAACTCTGCATTTCTCCCTTGTCATGTGAGTGTCCTGCAGATATGCAGACCCAGACAAGGTTTGTGTTTATGTATCCACTTTTATTCCTAAATTTTATCCTGGGAATAGAGATACCACAAACCAAAATGATTTTAAATAGATCACATGGTAATTCAAGCTTAACTGTTTATTTCAGGAGGGTAAATGGAGAGTTGTAGAAAATTTCCAGGATGAAAAACTAAAAATTCAGTAAAATAAATTGGGCAAACCAGGACTCTTCTGCTTCCTAACAAAACCAGCCAGGAATTTTTCACTTGATAACCTGTCTTTGGGTACAGAATATACACACACATACACACACAGAGGTATATACACACATACATACATGTGCATATAAAAGTATATATACACATATACAGCATATGTGTGTACATGTATATATACATGTGTGTACATGTATACATGCATGTGTGCATATATATACACATATACATATTATATATATTCAAAGACTTGTATAAAAGAGTTATATATTAAAGGACTACATAAAACATGCAGTAGAGCGACATGGAGCAATCTTTATCAGCACTGAGTTTCACAAAGGGAAATGGGAAGATCGGAGGGGCTTTTGCACATGAAATGTCCTCCAGTTTGGGTTTGTTTTACTTCTTTTCATTATCCAGTTTCCTCCAGCCAATTTCCAGAAGTTCTTTAAGAACAAAAGAACAGCAGACCCAGGGTCCGAGACACACCAATTGTTATTCGATCATTTCAGCCACGTCCAACTTTTCCTGACCTGATCTTGGGATTTTCTTTGGCAAAGGTATCAGAGTAGTTTGCCATTTCCTTCTCCAGCTCATTTTGCAGATGAGAAAACTGAGAAAAACAGGGTGAAGTGACTTGCCCAGGGTCACACAACTTGGAAGTGTCTGAAGTCAGATTGGAACTCACAGAGATGAGTCTTTCTGACTCCAGACTCAGGATTCTATCCATCGTACCACCTACACGCCCCCTAATTACTCAGGGGCTTAATACCTTGATTACCTAATAGAAAATGCCCCCAGAAATTGGGCAATCCAGGAGTCCCACCACCTTACTGCCCCCACCCGCCTAATCCCCAAGTCATGCTGCCTTTCTTAAGTAACTTATGTATGTGGAACTGTGAACTGGTCCAACCATTTTGGAGAGAAATATAGAATTATGCCCAAAGAGTTATAGAACTGTGCATAGTCTTTGACCCATTGATACTACTATTAGGTCTGTTTCCCAAAAGCATTAGAATAAAGGAAAAGGACCTATATGTTCTAAAATAGTTACTGTTTTAAAATATGTTATTAAAATATTCTTTGTGGTAGCAAAGAAGTGAAAATTTGGGATTGCCCTTTTGAACAAGTTGTGGCATATGACTGTGATGGAATACTACTGTGCCATAAGAAATGATGAGCTGGTTGGTTTTAGAAAACCATGGAAAGACTTACATGAAATAATGAAGAGTGAAATGAACCGTAACAGTAATACTGTTCCAAGAACAACTGCGAATGACCAAGCTATTCTGAGTATTATAAATACTCAAATCAACTATAAAGGACCTGACAAGGAGGATGCTACAACACATTCACACACACATGCACATGCACAAGCACACACGAGTGCATACACACACAGGAGGTGGGGAGGGAAGGAGAAAGAAGACACTTTGGAACTTAAAATATAACAAAAATAAATTAAATTACATTTTTAAAAGAAGCTTACGTGGTTTTTCTCAAAATGACAAACTGGACAGGCAACCCCCCAAATCATGAAAACACAGTCTTGGTAATAAACTTTTCTGGCGCAGCAAGCTGCTTTTATGGAGACCCCAGTAAACCCCAGAGTAGACCAATAAATACATCACCTACTGACTCTCCATCAGGTTATATCTGTACCATCTCAAGCCTCTAGAGGCAATGATTGAAAACTCTCTTGATGGTACAAATGTGTGGCATCCTGAAGATAAAGCATACTAGACAATGCTTCCAGGCTCCACAACTCATTGGCACCCAAGTTGGCATTTTAAAAATACCACCAGACTTCTTTGAGTAAATAAGTTTCATCTCTGCTGCTCTAGAGAGTAATGTAGAGACCTTAATTTAGAAAGGCCACTGCAATCCAAACCATGGCCAGTTGCCTTAACTTTGTCCTGCCACTGGAGATCTGGAAGAGAGAGTGAGACTGATGACTTAATCTCACTTAAAACCATGTGCAAGTCAAGAGATCACCTGAGATGTCATTGATCCTCTTTGAGAATAAAAGATGAACAGCAACAGTATCATAGTGGATAGATAAATGGTCTTGGGGCCAGGTAGACCTGGGTTCAATTCTGCCTCTGACAATTCACTTGTCAGTGGATGGATCTATGATGAAAAACTTCAGAAAAGCACCAGGTCTTACAGAAGGAAAGCAGCCTTATTGTAATGGTCTAAGGATGCGACGTCTGTGAGCTTGCAAGCTTCAATCAGTATGCTGTATTTTAGAGTCTCTACTAGGTGACATGGTGGATAGAACACTGGATGTGGAGTCAGGATTACCTGGGTTTAAATCCTGCCTCGGGACCCCCACTAACTGTGTGACCCAAAGCAAGTCACTTCACCTCTATGAAAATCCTCAGTTTCCTCATCTGTAAAATGGAAATAATAATAGTATCTCCCTCACAGCATTGTGGTTTTCCCAACCCCTCTTGAGTCTAGCTCCTTCCCTAGTTAATTACTTCCTGTGAAATGTGTGTGTGTGTGTGTATGTAGCTTGATTTGCATATATTTGTTTATCTGTTCTTTCCTCTCTTTGATTATAAGCTCCTTGAAGGCAAGGACTGTCTTTTGTCATTTTTTTTATCCTTAGCACATAGCATAGTGCCTGACACACAGTAGGTGCTTAATAAATGTTTCTTGATTGACCAAATAAAAGCAGTAAAGTGCCTTACAAATCTTAAGGTGCTATACCGGTTTTAGATGTTATTATCATTACCCTAAAGTCTGGTTGTCTCTTTTTTCTGGGTGTGCTTAAGAAGTGTCCTATTGAGGTCTTTGAGTGGAATCATGACCCTGCTTTTGACTGATATATCATGCCCACATCCCCACCACACCATCTCAGACTTGCTCTCCGTGTCTGGGTAGTCTTTGGCTTCACGTGACAAAAAATGTTTCAGTTACACCCCTATACTTGGGGACAAGAGCCTGGGAAACAGCCAAAAAAGCCCCATATCTAAAATTCTTCCTCCCAAGCAGTAAGCAAAAGATGAGGTTTCTTTTTTTCGGGGGGGGGTTATTTTGGGGGGGTCGGGTGTTTTGTTTTTTGGTGTTTTCCCCCTTCCCAGGTAGGAAGGAGCTTCCTTTTGGAAGTGTCCTGACTTTGTTTTTTGTATTTCAAAAATTTGCTTCTCCCTGATGGCATCTGCAGAAGCTTCAGGATGCACGTTGGAACTGACCACTAACGAGGGAGTGAATTGAGCAAGGCTGGATTTATGATCTTTCTTGGTACTCGTCATACCCACACACAAGCCCTTTCCTTCCCTCCTTTCTCAGTCTATTTTATATGGGTTGTCCCCTCCCCCATCAACCTACAATAGATTCATCTAGTCACAATGTGGCTCCTTGGCTAATATTATTCCCACAATGATCACTGCCTGCCCTTCTGGTGAATGTCTGATCCTGCCCCTCCCATGCCTCCAATGCTTTCCCTCTTCATTCTCAACTCTTGGAACCCCTGACACCCCTGAAGTTTCAGCTCAAACATCACTTTGGGTAGTTCACTTTCTCCTCCCTTGGTCTCAGTTTCCTCCTGTATAAAGGGAGGGGGTTGGATTAAATCCCTCCCAAAATCTCTTCTAGTTCTAAATGTACCATCCTCAGACGCATGTTACAAAAGAGGAAATTGTTACTTATAAAGTTTAAAGAATTTGCCCAAGGTTTCCTAGCTAATACATGTCAGAGATAAGACTTGATCCTATACCTTCTGACTCCAGGTGTAATTGATGCCTGTTGCCGTTGCAAAAATAAAGCCTCTAGGAATTCAAAAGTCCTTTAAAAAAAATCAAGCCAGGCCAATTGGACTTTTTTGATATTAACCCAAATTCCCATTATCAGTCTCGTGGACTGTCTTGTTAAGTTACTGTTCAGTGTATATAAGTTGCATCTTTCCAACTTGATTCTCAGGTGGTCCATTGACCAATGCTGGCTCAGGATGCATCTTCCATTTTTGACCAGGCTCTTAGCTCTCCACAGCACCTACTTCAGCCACTTTCATGGCTGTTAGAACATATTGTTTTTCTCCAGCATTCTGCTGGGGCAAGTCTTGCTTGGGGTTGACATGCCCTTAATTCATATACAGGTATGAGGGCTTTTCATTTACTGGGGTGTGGCTTCTGGACTTTCCACGGTTTCTTGGAGTCACAGGTGAGAGGTGGGTGACAGGTGGACACCAAAGGTGAACGAACAGCCCTCCTACGGGTTTGGCACCGTCATACCAGAGGTGTTAATCCTCCTTGACACTCCATACAACCCTAAATTAACTACAGAGTGGTAGATGGATTACTCCCTACCTCTGGGCTTAGGTCTTTTTCTTTGCAAAAAGAGGAGGCTAGTCTGAATGATCCAGTGAGAACTAGCAGTTTTGTAGATCAGAGAAACATTTTGCAAAATCCCCCTTGGTTAAGTAGCATGAAAAGTGCCCTGAAATAATTTTTTTAAGACAACAATGTCAGTTGGAGAAGGGGAGATTCTGGGATACAAGAACTTTGGCATAAGGAGGAATAAAAAAGCCCAGGGACCTACTGGAGCCGATTTGAACCAGGTCTGATTGTAAAATGTTCATTGTGAGATTTTATGCCTCCGAAATAAAAAAAAAGAATGAATCTGGACTTGATATATTATTTTGCTAGTTTTCGAGACTTAAGAAAGTGATGGAGAAAATGTTAACAATGAAGATTTAATTAAAAGTGTATCCTGCACACATTTCCCCTCCTCCAAAAAAAAAAACCCGATAGTTAAATATTTATCAACATATCTTTGCCTGGAGACCTATCTCCGAGACTAACTGTATGATTGCTAAAACCTCCGTTTCCTCAACTGTAAAACAAAGATAATATTTGCAGGATCTACTTCACAAGATTGTGGAAAGGGGCTTTATACATCTTGTTGAACCATAGAAATGTATTATAAATGTTTTTTTACCCACATGTTGCTCAGCCCTCGATTTGTACTGTCCCTCACACATCTCCTTCATCTCCTGTCTCTAACATCAGGAGTGCAATCTTTGCACTGTCTTCCATGTCTGAAATGTAAGTCTTCCTAAAGTCTTCTCCTAAAACCCTTTAGATCCTTTAAGACCCAACCTATATGCCACCTTTTCCACAAAGCCTTTCCTGAACCTTCAGATGTTAGTGTTTTATTTCCTTTTGTAGTTTTTAATATACATTTAGTTTTGTACATATTTGTCTTCCCCACTGAATTCAGGAGGAAATAAACATGTATTAGATGCCTACTATGTTCCAAGCATTGTGCTGAGAATATTCACAAATATTCTCTCATCTGAGCCTCACAGCAGCCCTGAGGTAGGTAACTGCTTTAATCGCTCCATTTTACAAATGGGGAAGTGACTTGTCCAGGGTCACACAGTTAGCATCTGAAGTCAGTTTTGAACTTAGTTCTTTTTCACCTCAAGTCTATTGTTCTATACGTTGAGCCATCTAGTCGCTTGGCATCTCCTAGGTAGTCAGTAAATACTTATCAGCTTAACTGATTTTTATCAGCAAATAGAAAAAGTATTTTCTTTAATAACTAACGCTGATTAAATGCCTTAAATTTTGGAAGACACATTCACTATCTCAACATATTTTATTTAAGATACCAATTTGAGTTTTATATAGGAAAAATGAAACCCAGCCTTTGGAAGGGTACCTCGTATATCATTTCCTAGTATGGTATGAAGAATATTGAACTTGAAGTCAGGAAAGTAGGGCTAAAAGCTGGACTTTTGTATTTAGAAGTTTGTGACCATCAGAAGGTTATTCAACCTCTCAGCCTGTTTCCCCACAAACATCTCCCTGCCATGAACTTGTTTGAAGTTAACAAAGACATAAATTCCTTATTATACCAACTTTATTTCTTTAACATGAAGATCTCCATATTTACATTACATACCTCACAGGACTGCTCTGAGCAAGACCTTGTAAACCTTAGAGCAACTATAAAAACGTGATTTAATACTATTTAGCACCAAAATTTCATTATTGAGGCTCAAAGCTAGGTTTCAAATTCAACTCAGTGAACTGACATGAATTTAGCTTCATATTACGAGGAACATTTCAGATATAGATTTTTTAAAAAATGACATAGTCTCTGCCTTCAAGACACTTAACAACTTATGTCCAGTTCAATCCTCTCCTACCCCTGGTTGAACATTCCTTAGTCAAATGTTTCTTTCCCAGCTGGTTCCTCTCGGAGCTCAATGGTATCAACACCCAGGATTTCTGCAGTTTCTCAGTCTCTTTTCCAGACCTCTCTGAAGGCATCGCCACCACTGGCTCTGTTCCAGGCATTTTGTAAACTGTGGAATTCCTTTCCAGGTTCATGTTCCCCAGGCTGGGTACAGGATCCCCCGAGCCAGCTCTTCTCTTCCTCTGACACCTAGTCAACTATGGACAGCAAAAGAAAGCTAGGGAGTCAATCACCTTCATGAATCCTCTGGTTGATGGTCATAAGAATTGGATTGTCCAAAGGGCATAGGAGCATTTCTCGTATTGAATCACCAGATTGGCATGAGGCTAGTGAGTATGGGAGATTGGAAACAAGATACAGAGGCAGTCTTCACAATAAAATTGTCACACAGCTGGACTGGGAGCTCAAGTCTCTGTTCTGACATCAACTGTGTGACCCTGAGGACATAACAACCTTTCAGGGTCTCATTTACCACTATATAAATAGGGATTAAATAAATTGAATAGTGCTTAGCATCTGGCACATAGTAGGTATTCAGTAACTGTTTATGGATTGATTAAAACTGACATCAACTCTAAACTTGTGATTATAATTATTCCCTAGTAATATTTTTAGTCGCATTTGAGAGACCTCATTCCCTGACCTGAACAGGCAGCTTTTTACGTCACTGTTTTGGTTTTCTAAGACACAGGTCATATAGTATACTACTTCTGACTTCCTTCTAACTTTCTAATCACAAGAACAAAGTCACCAAAACCCTCCAGTTGTATGAAGCAAGTTGCTCCCGCCCCTACATAGCTGCCAGGAATCCAGTTCTCTCCTTCAGAGATAGTCATGTATGTTTTCCAAGGGCATGGCCAAGGAACCTTCCCTCATTCAATCCAATCCATAAATTTAAAAAACATTTACTGCCCATCTTTCTGAGGGTATAATTTGTCAGTCACTAAGTATTTATTAAACTTAGACCTTAATGAAATACTTAGCACTGGGCCAAGTGCTGGGGACATTATAGCTATATCTATCTATCTAGATCTATCTATCTATCTATCTATCTATCTATCTATCTATCTATCTATCTATCTATTTATCTATATATGATCCCTGACTTCAGAGAGCTTACAGTCTAATGAGGGAGGACAATGAATAAAAGGAAACTGAAAAGATGGCAGAGGGGAGAGTATAGTGATATGAGGAGTGGTACTTCCTGATGGAGAAGTTCAAAAGATTGGAGCCCATTGGGAGATGAAGGTCATTCTAACATTCTGGCATTATCTTGAGACTTTATCAGGGCAGGTAACTGGATTGCTCCAAACTTCCTTTCCCTCGTCTTTCAAGTGGAGATGCTAGCCACCTTGCCTAATTCACAGAGTCATTTAGAGGTTCAGCAAGGCAAAATGAACGTTTTACAGATGTGCGCTATTAATCTCACATCCAGGAAACAGGGGAAGAGATAAGTTAGTCTCCCACTTCCAAGGTCCTTGTCACTCCCACCTGCAAAGAAAAATATGCTACCCCCATTAGTCTTCAGAAACTCTCAGTTCTTCCCATAGCTTAGTGGAAAGAGCACTATATTGGAGGGTTTTTCCCTCATTTTCAAAATAAAGGAATTGGACTAGATGATATCTTTCAAGTTACTTCTAGCTCTAAATCTAGGATTCTCTGATTCTCTATGAGAGTCACATCCTAGATCTCATTGCCCTAAAAAGGAGATCTGTGTCTTCCTTAGCCTCTTTTCCTCACCTACGCAATGCTAACACTTCCAAGGCTGGAGGTTCTGACTGGCTCGTAAAATTACCCCCTGGCCTTCTGGATAACATCTAGAGAGACTTCAGGTAGGATTTGAGCTTTAACTTTAAATTTAAATATATGTGAGTATGCAACATTCTAAAAGAGAAACTCAAGCTGTGGTATATGATTGTAATGGGATATTATTGTACTATAAGAAATGACAAATAGAATGATTTAAGAAAAACCTGGAAAGACTTATATGAACTGATGCAAAGTGAAGTGAACAGAACAAGAAGAACGTTTTTCATAGTAACAGTCATATTGTTCGATGAAGAATTGTGAAGGAATTAGCTATTCTCAGCAATACAATGATCGGAGACAATCCCAGACGACTAATGATGAAGCATACTACCTGCCTCCAGGTATTGATATTGATTGAATACTGATATTGATTGAATACAGACTGAAGCATCACATTTTCACTTTCTTTCATTCTTTTTTTTTATTTTGAGTCTTCTTGTACAAAATGACTAATATGGAAATGTTTTACATGATTGCATATGTATAGCCTATATCTTATTGCTTACTGTCTGAGAGTAAGGGAAGGATGGAATTTGGAAATCAAAACTAGAAAACCAAATATTAAAAATTGTTTTAACATGTAACTGGGTGGAAATAAGATATATGAGTGGGTATATATGTATATGTATGTATGTATTTATGTATATATACACAAATACTTTATATATATATATATGTGTGTGTATATATATGTATGTATGCGTATATATATACACATACACACATATAGATAGAGAGATAGATATAGATATATGGATGAAACTATAACTCATAACTACATCAACTCTCTTAAGCATTTAACTGATAAACACTGGACTCAAGATTCCTTATTACTGGCTTGATGTTGGATGGAAAAATTTAAATTAAGACACAGATTGGTAAGGCAAAGAAGGTTTATGAATTGCACCAGCAAAGGAATAATTCACATTGAGAGGAATCTGGGATTTACCAAAGCACTATTCTGATATCTGGCACACTTTAGGATGTGAGGGATGATATATTCTGTCCTAGCTGTAGGCAGTCATACTATAAAACAGAAAAGGCCATCCCTGACAGAGTCTAGCCCAGGGATGGGGAACCTGTATCTTTAAGGCCTTATGTGGCCCTCTCCGTTCTCAAGTTGGGCACTTTCATTGAATCCTAACTTGACAGAATCAATCCCCTTCATAAAAAGATTTGTTCTGTGAAGTTTGGATTCCTCCAAAGGGCCTCACTTGAGGACCTAGGGGAACACACGTAGCCTTTAGTCCACCCCTGGGCTAGCCTAAGCCCCCAAGCCACAACTGATATTCCCTGTTTCCCAATTCCTCAATCTCTGGGAGGAAATGAAATGATAAAGCAGTAGACAAGATGGTGCAATAGAGGAAGATGGATTCCATGAGGGATGGATAATAAAAAGAGGACCCTCACAGCTGTCAGAGAAAGTACTAAAATGGTGGGTTAGAGGACCTCCATCTGCTGGAAACATGCTTCTATATGTCAACTACTCTTAGAAACTGAGGCAAAGTTCCAGTCACCTTTCCCTAATTACTACCCTGCTGACTATATAATCCAAGATAAATTGAGGGAATAAGAGGCTCTCAGAAGGATATAAATGGAACTTTATCACCAACTTCAGACCCCTTGGCTCAATGTCCATTTTATCACCCCTGAAATTCAAGATGTCTGAAATATCAGTGCTCATCTGCAGACTCACTTTTCCTTTTCGTCCCTTTAAATATTGTTGTTATTGCTTAGTTTTTTCAGTCATATATGACTCTTTGTGAGCCCACTTGTGGTTTTCTTGGCAAAGATACTGGGGTGGTTTGTTGTTTCCTTCTCTAGCTCATTTTATCGATGAGGAAGCTGAGGCAAACAGAGTGAAATGACTTGCCCAGGGTCACATGGCCAGTCAGTGTCTGAGATCAGATTTGAACTCAGGAAGAATTGTCTTCCTGACTCTAGGCCAGCACTCTACCTACTATATTATATGAGCTGTCCTTTCCCTTAAATACTAATAAATGCTATTTGAATTTTAGTCTTTGTGAAGTTTAAGCACAAAAACATCCTCTTAGGTGGAAGAATTCAATTGAACAGATAAATGGTCCATTTTGTCATTAAACTGATATTCAGGTGAACTATTTTCCAACTGACCCACCAGTGAAATGGAACTCATTTTTAAACAAAGGTGATTTGTGCAAAAATAAAGTCAAGATCAATCTCTTTGACAGTGTAAAGATGAGGAGACAGAGACAGGAAAGAGGATGAAGTTACCCCCACAAAAAAGAGACCTCAAAAGATCTTGGTTTAGTTTCACTTAAACTTTATGAACATTTTTCTTTTCAGCTTGGGTGAAGGTAAAATTGTCCTGGCAACTGGCATTTCCCATAATTGGTGCTGATGGTCACCAAGACCACAGGACTGAGACTGATACCCTAAGCACTGCTGATTTGGGGGAAATTGAACAACTCCGATTTGACCACGAAACCAGTTGAAACAGAACGGACCCAAACTGAACTGTTTTGCAATGAACATGAGATACAAATTTCCCAGTATGTCAATGGTGGAGCTGATCCAGGGCCAATTCATGTACCCAGTTGCTGATGGAAGCTTCCCAAACCACTATTGGTTGGGTCCATTTCGATCTCAAAGGAACATTCGATATACTTCTCCGAGAATCCCTGGCACCCCCACAGCTTGTTAGTGGTCATGGAATGCTGACTTGGTGATTCAGCTGTCACCCAAGACTCCTTATGCTCCAGGGGTAGAGTTCTTGGGCATGAATATCAAGCATAAATGGAAGGCATAAGAGATGAATGAATATGCTTGAACCAGGAAAACCTTAAATCGTAAATTCCAAAGGAAGCTGAACCTATGACTACTAGTGACTTTTTTATGTGGCATTATGGGAGGGCTGCACACAGATAAACACTAATAAATATATCAGAACTATGGTGAAGGAGAGGCACCATTTCCCTGATGGAGTCTTGGCTCATCCTGATTATGGAGGTCATAGGGAATTTTACTTTTACTTTTCTACATTGAATGTACTTTTTCTTTTCTTATTTCTGTTCTTTTCTCCTTTTTCTTTGCTTGTCTTTTTCTGTATCCACAATTTTATCTGTACAGGGAAAGTGCCCAGAGGTAGGAATTAACAATCCCAATGCTGATTGGGTGGTATCTTTTCTGTGATTTATAGAGAATATCCAGAGGTTAAGTGATTTGTCCACATTCGTGCAACCAGTATTTGACAGAGTCAGGACAGCAACTCAGGTCTTCCTAACTTCAAGGCAAGCTCTCTGTTTACTTTGTCATGCTACATCTCTGGATGCCCACATCTTGGCATGAATATATAAATATATGTATATAATTGGGGGAAGGGGAGGAAAAAACAACCCCTTGGACTATCTAATCTAGAGCACACTCTTATGTGCTCTTATTTTACTGCCAACGATCACCCTATGGTATTTGCTCCAGTCCCTCATAACTCCCCCGTATAATAATTCAACTTATATAGCATCAAACACAAGCAAAATATTCAGAAACATACCCCTTCAACAATAAGAAAACATTATAATTTTAACTATTTCAGATAGAAATCTTTCTACAAACTGTAAATTGCCTCTTGTAATAATAATAACTCATATTTATATAGGACTTTGAGCTTTGTAAAGCTTAATGTAAGCATTTTAATGTAAGCATTTAACTGCCTTCTATGTGCCAGGAACTGTGCTAATCACTGGGGATGCAAAAAAATGTAAAAGACAGTGTCTACCTTCAAGGAACTAACAGTTTAATGGAGGAGACAAGTTAACAATTATATATAAGCAAGTTATAGATAGGAGAAATAGGAAATAATGAAAAGAGGGAGGTAGGATTAAGAGAGGTTGGGAAAAGGTTCCCGTGAAAGAAGGGATCCCTTAGTTGGGACTGGAAAGAAGTCAGGGAGATCAGTAGTTGGGGTGGAGGAGGGAGAGCATTCCAGGTAGGGTAGACAACCAGAGAAAATGCCCAGAACTGGGAAATGGAGTGTCCCATTTGTGGAACCATCGGAAGGCCAACATCACTTGATGAAAAAGAACATGCTGGGACCAAGGTGTAGGAAAGCTGGAAAAGTATGAGGGAATCGGGGTTCTGAAGGGTTCTGAATGCCAAACAGAGCACGTTGTATTTGCCCCTGGAGGCAATGGGAGTCACTGGAGCTTATCGATTGGGTGGGTGGTGATGTGGTTGGATCTATGCTTTTGGAAAATCACTTTGAAGGATGAATGGAAGATGAATTGGAGTAGGGAGAGACTTAAGACAGGCAGACCCACCAGCAGGTTAGTTCAATAATCTAGGCAGGAGTTGATGGGGTCCTATACCAGGGTAGGGACACTGTTAGAGAAGAGAAAGAGACTTATACAAGAGAGGCTACAAAGGTGAAATAGAAAGATTTTTAGCAACATCTTAGATGTGGAGTGGGGGGCAAGAGAAAGTGAGGAATCCAGGATGATGCCTAACTTGTGAGCCTGAGGGACTGGGAAGATGATGTTGCTTTTTATAGTAATAGGGAAGGTAGGAGAATGGTGGGGGATTTCTTTTGGTGTTGAGGGGAGAGATAATGAATTTTATTTTAGGCATATTGAGTTTAAGAGGTCTACATCCAGTATGAGATGCCTGAAAGACAGTTGGAGATGTGAGACGGCAGGTGAGCAGAGAGGTTGGGGCAAGATGGGTAGATTGGAGAATCATCAGCATAGAGATGGTAATCAAATTCTAAGGGGCTGATAAGATCATCAAGTGAAATAGTATAGAGGGAGAAGAGGAGAGGTCCCCTGGATAGAACCTCAAGGGACACCTATGGTTAGAGGGTTCAGTCTGGAGAAAGATCCAACAAACAAGACTGAGAAGAAATCATCATATGGGTAGGAGGAGAAATAGATGAGAGTAGTGACCTAAACATAGCGAGAAGGGAGTCTCAAGGAGAGTTATCAACAGTGCCAAAGGATGCAGAGAAGCCTAGGAGAATGAGAATGGAGAAAAAGCCATTGGATTTGGTAGTTTCAGTGGATTAATGAGGTTGGAAGTCAGATTATAGGAAGTTAAGAAGAATGAAAGGAGAGTGAAGGTAACTATTAGAGACTGCCTTTTCAAGAATTTTAGCTACATAGGGCAAAACAGATGTAGACCAATAAGTTAGCAAGAGGGAAGGATCAAGTTAAGATTTTTTAAGATTGCAGAAACATGAGCATGTTTGTGGGGAAGAAGCCAACAGATGGAGAGAGATTGGAAATAAGTGAGAGAGCAGAGATGATAGTAGGGGCAATCTGTTGGAGGAGATAGAATGGAATGGGATTGATAGAGCAGGTAGAAGACAGCCTTGGTAAGGAGGAAGAACATTTTATCATGTGAGAAACAGGTGAAAAAGGAATTACTGGCAGAAAGCATCTGAGTAATAGGAGATGAGGAAGAGTAGAGAAGAAAGACCTCATGGAGAATGGCTCCAATTTTTTGTGTAAAATATGAGGCAAGGTTTTATGCTGAGAGGGTATGGGGAGGGGCAGTCATGGTAAATTTGAGGAGGGAGGGAAAGATTTGGAAGAGCCATTGTGAAAAGTGGGATGTTGAGTTGATGATGGAGGTATAGTAGGATTGCCTAGCAGCAGTGAGGGTCCAATTGAGGTTGTGTAATGCAAATTTGTATGGACCCAGTCAGAATGGTTGCATGATTTTCTCAATTTTTGCTTAGCTTCATGTATGTAGAAGTAAACAATGGATGGTGGAATTGATCCAAGGCTGAGGCTTAGCAAGGCACAATTGGCAAAATGGGACCAGGAATTCAAGAGAAGATGACTGAAAAATTGAATTGGTTCACCAATGGGTCAAGATGAATAAAAGAGAAGAGAGTGGCTAGTGCAGAAAAGATGACCTAGGAGAGAACTGAGGGGTCAAGAGATTAGAGTGCATGGTTCAAGGTAGATTAAAAGGTGAAAGATCAGTAGATTGTACTTGGATAAGGGAATTTCAGAATTCTTAACCTTAGAGGTGGTACATTTGCAGGTGATGGAAAAATCAAGGGTATGACCATCTTTGTGTGTGGTTGAGGTGGGATGGAGGAGTAGATCATGATAAGAGAGTAGGTTGAGGAACCAAGTGGTTAGGGTATTTGAGATATACTGAAGTCCCCTAATATGAGGGCAGGAATTATGGATTCTAATTTATCCTAACAGAAACAAACAAATAAGCCTGTTAGATAGGCATTATTAATATTATCCCCATTTCAAAGATAAGGAAACAGAACTAGAGAGACTAAACCAGTGCCATACAGCTAAAAAGCGCGTGAGGTGGGATTTAAACTCAGGTTTTTTTATAGGTCTTTCTACTCAAGAGCTTTATTTAACTTTTACTTCAGGGTCACAAGTGACATAGGTATCCAAGACATTATGTAACCTATGTAGGAGAAATTTTAAAAAAGTATCTATATTGGGCCTTTCACGTATCAAAAGAAATGACTCAAGGAATTACCCTAGGGAAGGTTGTGCCCCAGTGTCTGTAAATTACTTTGCACAAAATAAAAGTCCCAGTCTGATTTCACATTGGATTGAGTTTCCAAAATGAGCCAAACATTTATAAAAATGACCCAAATTGTTCAAATAAACTATACCTTTAACAAAGAATCCAGTTTACATTAGCTCTGATTCAAGTAAATGCTTGCAGTCTCAGCCCTAGTCCTTTGAAAAGCACTTTGCTCAAGAGAGCCCGGCCCTTCCCAGCCTCTGGGATCTCCTCTTTTAATCAAAAAGCATTGGATAAGGGCATTTGAATGCTTTATATCCACAGGTCTATTCATACCACCAGATGTGATGCGGTTAGTCAAATAGGAGATTTGCCTTAAATAGACCCGTGTTTCAATCTTAACCTTTCAGAGATAGAAGGGCCCTCAGAATATGGAATGTCAGAGCTGGGAAGGCCCTTAGAATATCAAACATTAAAGTCAGAAAGGCTCAGTATACAGGATGCAAAACTGGAAGAATTCTTAGAATAATGAATATTTGAATGAGAAAGACCTTTAGAAGATAGGCTGTGGAATTGCAAGGGTCCTTAACTCAGAAGACTTGAATAAGAAGTGTCTTTAGAACATAAAATATCAGAGTTGGGGAAAACCTTAGAATATAGAATATTGAAGTTAGAAAGGTCATTGAATATTAGAGCCAGAGGGAACCTTATATTATAGCTTCAATATTCACAAAACATTGAACAAGCTTGTTGAAGTCTCCAAATGAGAAGCCTGTGGATGGATAGAGACTAAAATCCCTACTCCATCATCCACACAGCAAGACCATCTGTTGACACTATTTGTATATTTTGCTCTATTTTTCAGTCATTTCTATCACATCCAACTTTTTGTGACCCCAGTGGGAATTAGGGGGGTTTTTTTGGCAGAAATATTGGAATGGTTTAACCATTTGTTTCTCTATCTCATTTTACAAATGAGGAAACTGAGGCAAACAAGGTTAAGTGACTTGTCCAGGATCACACAACTAGTAAGTGTCAGAGGTATAATTGGAATTCAGGTCTTCCAGACCTCAAGCTAGGCACTCTATCCACTGCACCATCTAGCTACCCTATATTTTGTTCCATTGTCAAATAATAAATCACTTTCCTCTGGATACATTAAGGCACGGTTGTCTCTCTTTGCTATGCTAGAATTCCCCCGCAGAAAAGGACATGCATATTTGGATATTCATATGCATTTGATTTCGACATTCTGTAATCCTAGCTCAGGGCACAAGCAAACCATGTGCCCAGATAATCTATGAATCACCAGTTCATCCTTCAGTGATGTTCATCTTTAGCAAATCCTCCAAGTCTTTTATTTCCACTCAAAAGGTGACTCAAGGCATGAAACTGACCACTTCCCTCCGAAGAAAGCATCGGTACTCCATAATCTGACGAAATATTTCCTAATTCTACACAGGACTTTGCACGAAGCATCCTCCTCTCAACACTAATCAGCTAAAGAGACACAAGGTAGGCACATTAATCTCCCACTCAGTCAGTGACTTACTTGGCGGCTGACCTTGGATGAGTCAGTTAGCATTGAAGAAAAAAAATCAAGCAAAGAAACTCTGGTTTCTTCATTGTTAGAAGAGGGAAAAGCAAACACACAACGAGTCTTTGGCCTGGACGACGCAAGCCAAGGGAATTTAAAGTTTGAATCAAGGTACAATGTAAACAGACCACCCTGCTTTTCTCTGGTCACTACTACATCTGTCCCTTGGCAACACTCATCATGACTGGTCATTGTCAAAAGTTTGCATGGGAAGGAAGAGCAGAGAAGGAACTGACACCAACAGCAATTGCTTTGCCCTCCCTACATTTTATGCAAAAGGTCTAGGATCTTAGAGAGGCAGTACTATTTGCTGGGAAAAAGATATGCTTTCAAAGTAAAAACAAGCAAACAAACGAAAAAATCTAGGCTTAAATCTGAACTCTGATTCTTCCTGACTGTTGAAAAAATTACTTTATTTTTTCTGTAAAATGGGAATAATGATAATTTTATTTTATTAATTAAATAAAGGCTTTACTTTGAGGCATCTAGGGGACTTAATGCATAGAGTCCCGGGCTTGAAGTCATGAAGACCTGAGTTCGAATCCAGCCTCAGATACTTACTGTGTGACCCTGGGCAAGTCACTTAACCTCTGTTTGCCTTAATCTATTAGAAAAAGAAAGGACAAACTACCTTGGTATCTTATAGAGAAGAAAAGTAGGTCCCTATGTCATTAATTTAATGATGATACCTTAAAACTGACTGAAAGAGTTGTAGTGAGAAAATAATTTTGTAAACTTAAAGTGTTATGTGATTTTACTCTATTATTTTTACCCTTATCCTATATTTTCAAAGGTCAGACCCAGTGCTTAGTGATCCTTAGAGTTCTTATTATTATATGTTATTTTCTATTACTTCACCTTAGCATTTAAAGACCTAAGAGGTTCTTGTGTCCCTTTGCAGATTTATTTCTCATTGTTCACATTTTTGTATTCTACATTCTACTTCCTAACTGGACTACTGGTTATTCCTCAGACCCAATATTCCATTTACCACCTCTATACCTTTGTATAAAACAGTGCCTCTTGCCTGGAATGCACTCCCTCCTCACTTTCGCCTTTTAGAATACTTAGTATCCTTCAAGATTTACCTCAAGTGCCACCTCCAACTTCCTATGGGAAGGTTTCCTGATCCTGCTAGTTACAACGCTCTTCCTCTCCTCAGATTAACTTGCTTTTACTTACATGTTCACATGTTGAAGTCCTGAGTTAGAATGCTAGCTCCGTGAGGCGAGGACTGACTTTTTGCCTTGCATGCAATAAGTACTTAATGAATGTTTATTGGAAATCATATAATGTTGGAATTAGTGAGCATTTTGTCGGGCTTTTTTTTAACCTTTTGAAATTCTTTGTCCTTTGGGATTACTCTTTGGGACAGAGGGAAAGCAAATTGTTGGGAAATGCAGGTGATGTAAAACCAAAATATATCCACTTTTTAAAAAGAAATGTTGATTGAATTGAATTTATGAGGGATTGTTACATCATGGGGAGCGCGCTAGATTTAAATCAGAAAAGATTCAGATTCAGATCCTCCCCCTAATAGTTAATGATTGCACAACCACAGGCAAGTCATTTCACCTCATGGCGCCTCAGTTTCTTCATCTTTAAAATAGGGCTAAGAGTATTTCTATAATCCACTTGGCAGGATTGTCATGATAACCAAATAGCATCATAGAACTAGTGACTGAAGAGATCTCCGAAGCCCATCTGAACCAAACTGTCTTTTTTACAGATGTGGAAACTGAGGCCCCGCAAGATTAAGTCGTTGACTCCATCACACAGTCACCACCATCAAAGGGAAGTTCTCTGTCTCCAGAGAACTTTCTGGAGAGAAACTTTCAGAGAACTGGAGAGTGTTCCTTACTACCTTAAATGACTCTAGAAATGATGGTGAGTATTAATAACAACAAACTCTGGAATAACATAAAAATGTATATTAAATTAAATGAATCATAATTATTCCTCTATCATTCTTATTCATCACAGATGCAACGATGGGAGAGGCAGTGAGGCCTAGTGAATAGAGAGCTGGCTTTGGAACAAGGAGGACCTGGGTTCAAATTCAGCTTCTGACACATACTAGCTATATGACTTTGAATCACTCATTTGATTTCTTAATATTCCTCATAAGAATCAAGACTATAAAGGGGTCAATATGGACTGGTAGAAGGAGATACCTCATTGGGAGAGACTTATGCTAATAGAATAACAGATTAATATTTAAATTAATGATAATAATTGATGATAAATTGTTAATAATTGAAATTATTGTCAGGATAATAATAAGAGCTGTAAATTCCATGAGAACAAATTGTGGTATGCATTTTCTTTGTCTCCTTGTTCTATTGGACTCACCCTCAATAAGTCTACAGAGAATGTCAGACTTGGAAGACCTTCAAACGTTGAATATTAAAGTGAGAGAGGCTCTTAGAACAGAGGATGTGAAACTGGGAGGGCTCTTAGAACGACCAATGTTTGAATGAAAAACACCTTTAGGATCTATATGGCCAAAAATAGTTGTAGCAGCTCTTTTTTGTAGTGGCTAAGAACTGGAGATTGAAGGGATGTCTCTCAACTGGGGAATGGCTAAACAAGCTGTAGTATATGATGTGATGGAATTTATTATGTTGTAAGAAATGGCAAGTAAGATGATTTCAGAAAGACTTGGAAAGACTTTCAAGAACTGATGCAAAGTGAAGTGAACAGAACCAGGAGAACATTGTACACAGTAACAGCAGTATTATGCGATAATCAACTGTGACTAACTTGGCTATTTTCAGCGATACAGTGATCCAAGACGATCCTAAGGGACTAAGTATACTATCTACCTCCAGAGAAAGAACTGATTTTATTTGAATACAGACTGAAGCATGGTATTTTTCACTTGCTTTCTTTCAATTTTTTCTTTTATTTTAGTTTTCTTGTACAAAACGACTAATATGGAAATGTTTTACACGACAGCACACGTATAATCTGTATCTGATTGCGACCTTCTCAGAGAGGGGTGAGCAGAGGAAGAGAGGGAGGCATAGAATTTGGAACTCATAACTTTAAATAAAAATGTTTTCTTTCAAGAAAGCCCCTTGAGTTAGCTTACATCCTAACACTTTGAAAAAAACTACAAAAAAAATTAGTCTATGATGTGGACTTATTAAATATTAAAAATAATAAGATAGTAACATGAACTATGATGGTTTCTATCAGAACTCCATCGAAAATATTAATTAACAATATAAATGACAACAATATTAATCAATGACAGGCATATTGCACTTTCCAGTTCACAAAATACTTTCCATAGGTCTTCCTCATTTGAGCTTTGCCATAGTGATTTGAGGTAGTCATTAGTCCCATTTTACAAAAGGGATAACTGAGTTACACAGAGGTGTCAGTTTGAACTGACTGTGCTCTAAATCTCTTCTACCACAGTTGCCTTCTTGGCTACCAATTATTGGTCATGTTATTCGTTCTTTCTTCTTATCCATTTCTTTGAGTACTTACTATAATAGCTATTATTTTAGAGAGCATTTCAGATAGTAAGAATGTACCCTTTCTGTTCCATTCCAATCATAAGGATTTTTTGCCACTTTGATTTCACTTTTCCAGAAAAGAAAGAGTTGGGAAGGGAGGGAGGAAGGCTTTGGAAAGTCCCAATGGAAGGGACCCCAAAACGGAAGTAATAAAATGAGAAGGCATGACATCAGGAAGAGCCAACATTGTTAATAGATTAGAACATCTTTTCCAGTAAGCAAAGCCTCCAGTCCTTCAACAATAGAGGTCAAGGGAGGTGACATTTTAGAAAACTGGAAACCGAATGTTCTTGGGTGTTATTTTTCCCCTTTCTCTCTTTTAAAATGTTTGCAAACAAGTTCACAGGATTGGAGCAGTGAATGTATTATTAGAGATAATTTTAGTTTAGCCTGCAAATGGCCTCACATTTTGTCTCTTTAAAGGAGATAGAGAGTCTAGAAAAATAGTCACAGCGCATTTAACGTATCTAAATTTGGAGGCTGACATTGTGATCCTAAACATTGAATTTTCGAGGTATTTTATTCTTATATCCATATGCCTCTCTTCAATATAAAGGTAAATAATAACAATCCCTACTATTTTATAGCATTTATCTTTAGTTTAAAGGAATTTTGTATTCCTGATCCTATCTGACCCTCATGATTCCTCATTGAGGTTAGCTAAAGCATTACATTCTTTATCCCCCTTTCTAAAGATGAAGAAAATGAAGCCCAAGGAATTTCATTGTCTTTCCCAAGGACATCCTGTTACTACATGATGGAGTCATAAGAATAGGGGTGACTAAGCCTGACTTGGGTTCACAAGATGAACTTAGTTTAATTTCAGAGGAGAGAGGGCAACAGACAATGGTTCATTCATTAGCAAACATCTATTAATTAGTTTCTTCGGGTAGCACACCATACTAGGCTCTGACTCAGCTGACTCGCAGAGTTTATATTGCAGGAGTAAGAATACCTCATCCTCTTCCTTTCCCCCCATCATATATGTCTATTAATCCCATTCTGTGCAATTGTTATCCATGTCTTTCTAGAAATCCTCCATAAAAGAACCACTTAATGTACAAGGTACTTTGCTTCTTTTCAGAAGATCATACAGATCTCAGAGCTGGAAGTGACCAAATCTAATGCCCTAATTGTATAGTAGAAGTAATTGAGTTCCAGAGAAGTTAAATAGCTTTTCTACAATGGCACTGTCAGGTCTTGTGATTTCAAATCCATCACACTTTCAGTCCAGGGCTGCCTCCTTTGTATCACAATGCAAAACTCTATTTGGGGATTTATTATCCCACATTCTGCCTACCTTTGCTTCCCAGTAGTCATTTCAGTCACATCTGACTCTTCATTTATGGATTTCTTGGCAAAGATACTGGAGTCATTTGTCATTTCCTTCTCCAGCTCATTGACAGATAAGGAAACTGAGGCAAACAGGGTTAAGTGATTTGCCCAGACTCACACACTTACTAAATGTATGAGGCTGAATTTGAACTTAGGAAGATGAGTCTTCCTTCTATTCACTATGGCTCTGGGGGAGAAGTGAGGCTGGTGACCTTGCACAGCCCTCCATCACTCAAATCAAAGTCAGTTGCAAGTCATGTCATCACCTTGAGGTCATGGTCCTTTTCGAGAACGAAGGAAAAACACAACAACTTTTCCCTAACATCCATTGTCTTCAGTGATGATTTTGGTTCCACTCGTCTTTTGTAAGTCATCCCTGGCAATATGTTATAGCTGACTTATACTGGCTCTGAGTCTTTCGACTGTCTCTTGGTTTGCTGGCAATTGTGATTTAGGGCAGTCTGCCCTAGTGCCTGCATTTTATAGATGAAGACACTGAGGTTTGGATAGGATTTCTCTTATCTTCATCTTCCAATCTGCCTCCCTGTCTTCCTTCTAGTTCTTTCTACAAGAAACCATTGCCAAGCCCCCTTAAGGCTAGTTAGTGCCTTCCCTCTCTTAGTTTTCTCAAAATTATCCTGTCTATATCTCATAGTTTGCCTGTTGTCTCTCACATTAGAACTTAAGCTCCTTGAGAGTAGAGACTGGTTTTTTTTGTTTGTTTGTTTATGGGTTAATTTGTTTGCCTTTCCCCTAATCCAAAGCACTTACAGCAGTGTCTGGCACATAGTAGGCTCTAAATAAATGCATGTTGGCTGACTAAATTCAAGTACTGAGCAATAGAATGAAATCTGAACTCAAGGCTTCTGGCTTTGGAGCCCATTATCCAAAAAAAAATCCCATAGTATGTAACATACTTTGCAATCTTTTAAGCATTGTTACTATTGAATTTTTATTGTACAATGCTGCCTCTCAGATGCAGAGGAGTCCCCAAGAGGTTCAGAGACTCACTGAGTTGCATAATATCAAAGGCACAAGATCAGACAAGGCAGAGGTCTAGTTGAAAGGTTTTAATTGATGGGTGGTTAGCAGGAAAATGGCCTGAGTGGCCCTTTCAGGTCTGCATAGAACTGCATAGGTCATTCCATAGTCCCAAGTTCTACCTTAATGTCCATCCCCATCTCATTACTATCAATGTCATCCCAGTAATGTTCTGTGATTCCAAATCTGGGAACATCACAGGCTTTCAGGCTCCTTCCAATCCAAGCATTTTGTGATGGAGCAGATGAGGCTGGCATTTCCCAATTGATGGGCACCAGGGAGTAAGGAGTTAACAGCAGAGGAACAGCACCAGGCAGGAAGAGAAGGAAAAGGCTAGTGGTCTGACTGCTTAGTGCTGGCTGGCCAGCTCCCATAGCTGCTGACAGGAGCAAAGAGAGCTGGAGATGGCCCAGAGTTTTCCACTGCCAGACAGGGAAGGACTTAGAGATGGAGGAGAGTGATGTGCTGCCAAGGAACATACGCAGCGCGAGGAGGGGAGCTGCTGAAAAGCATGATGTCTTAGGGAAAACATAAAAGAACATGGAACGGAGAGATGCATGAATAACCTTGTTATTGTTTCCTAATGCAAAGTAAGAGCAAAACGGCAGTCCTTAAATTATGCCAGACCCAATTATAACCAAGTATAGCAATTAAAAGCTCTCATATTTACAAATAATGAGAACTGGGCAACTAGGTTGCCCAATGGACAGAGCACAGGGCCTGGAGTCAGGAAGACATCTTCATGAGTTCAAATCTGACCTCAGGCACTTACTAGCTGTATGACCCTGGGCAAGTCATTTCACCCTGCTTGCTTCAGTTTCCTCATCTGTAAAAAGAATTGAAGAAGGAAATGGCAACCTATGTCAGTATCCTTAACAAGAAAAGCCCCTATGAAGAGTTGAAAATAATGAACAGTAACAACAAAGGTAGAGAGCTGGCCTCAAAACCAGAAAGTCTTTCCTTTGGTACATACTAGGTGTGACACCCTGGACAAGTCAATTAACTTCTCCATGCTCCCAGTCTTGGACTAAATTACAGAGAAGACACCCACTTGCATTAGTAGAGGGAAGTTCTTCCCCTGGGACTTACCAAGACTGGTGAAATAATACATCTAGTTGCTATCTGTTGTAACTGGTATTGGATTATACTTTAAAATTCAGAGAATTCTTTCCATACATTATCTCATCGGAGTCCAATGGCACTGCTATTCCTATTTTACAGATTAGAAAACTAAGACTCAGTTACGAAGAATGTGTAACCAAGGAAGACATGCTCACAAATTGGGTGCCAGAAGCACATTTAAACCCTTTCCACTATGCCAAGCTTCATGGGCAAAGTATTTTCCTCACAACCACTCTGTGGGAGTCATTGTTGTTCAGTAGTTTTAAGTCTGACTATTTGTGACCCCTTTGTGGATTTTCTTGGCAAAGTTATTGGCGTGGTTTGTCATTTCCTTCTCCAGATCATTTGACAGGTGAAGAAACTGAGGCAAACAAGATGAAGTGACTTACCCAGGGTCACACATCTAGGAAATATGTGAGGCCATGTTTGAACTCAGGTCTTCCTGATTCCAGACCTGGGATTCTATCCATTGTATGTGTGGAGAACAAGGAAATTCTCTCCACTTTACAGTTGAGAGAAAGGGCCCCTCTGTGGTGGGAACTGACTCACTCAAGCTCACATGGGGTGGAGTTAAGATTCAAACCCAGATGTTCCAATTCCTACCCAGTTCAATGATCTTTCCACTATGTTTGACTATCGGACCAAAGTTTAGGAGCAAACTTCTTTCTATTAGCTCTATGCTTTGAAGTTTCAAAAATTTTCTGTCTTCCATGAATGCATATGAGTGAGGCTTTCGTTTTTTTTAATATGTAGGAAAATTGTTAATATTTCATGAGATTGTGGTTAAACCAAGAACTTAATCCTTAGCCAAGTAAATCACATTAAAGACTTCAGTAAAATTCTGGACAAATTTGATTCATGAGCACAGACTCTATTTCTTAGCAGATTTAAGGGTGGGGTGGGGAACCTGTGGCTTTGAGGCGACCAGTGGTCCTCTAGGTCCTGAAGTTCAGTCTTTTGATTGAATCCAAACTTCAGAGAACAAATGCCCTCAATAAAAAGAGTTGCTCTGTAAAACTTGGACTCAATCAAAAGGCCATACCTAGGGACCTAGAAGGTTACCTGTGGCCTCAAGGTTCCCCAGCCCTGATCTATGCCAATGGTAAGCAAGCAGCCTAGAAGCCTCATTTTACATAAAGGAAGCTGAGACTCCAAGAAATGACTTATCCAAGATCATAAAACTTACTAATGGGGAAGTTTAGACTTCAACTCAAGCTTTCTGTGTTGTTAGCTGTATGATTATGGACCAGTAACTACCCTTTTAAAACCTCAGTTTTCCCATCTTTATAATGGAGATAATATTTGCATCACTTTCTTTTTATCAGTTAACATTTCAGACATCCTATAAAACAGAAATGCAGGATTTAGAGTTGGAAGGAACAGGAGGAATAATTTAGTTAACCCCCTCTCTTTTTTACAGGAAAGGATGGGAAGTGACTGACCAAAGGTTACCTGGGCAATTAAATAGTAGAGTTGGAATTCATCCTTCTCTTAGGAAGCACTTCTCTAGCAAACATCTATTAAGCATCAACTGTCAATGAAACACTGTGCTGGGTCCTAGCACAGAGCTAAAGTCAAGAGAAGGTAAAATCTGTCCTACTGACTCTAGTAAGAATAAAATACCAACATAGATTGTTAAAATAATAACTACCATTTATGTAGAGCTTTAGGGTTCATAAAGCCCTCAGTCAATCCTCACAATAACCCTGGCAGGTAGTTACTGGTTAGGATAAGAGTTCTAATCCTATTTTTTTATGTATTGGGCAACTGGTTGTAGCAATGCGTAGATTGATAGGTGACTTATCTTCATAATTCAAATCTGGCCTCAGACACTTACTAGCTCTGTGACCCTGAGCAAGTCACTTAATCCCATTTACCTTAGTTTCCTCATCTGTAACGTGGACTGGAGAAGGAAATGACAAATCACTCCAGTATCTTTGCCAAGAAAACCCCAAAAGGGGTCTTGAAGAGTCAGATACACTCAAGTGACTGAACACAACAATTTCTTATTATTCCCATTTTTCAGATAAGGAGGCCAAGGAAGACAGAAGTTTAGTGATTTCCCCAGGGTCATAGAGCTAGCAAATGATTGAGATTGGATTTGAACTCAGGGTCTTTCTGACTTCATGTTGTACTAATCACCTAGCTGCCTCATATGCAGTTAATATGTCAGAGAATAGTAAAATAAAGACAATGTAAAATGCTACTATAGATATATAATACTATAACAGTTAATGAGTTGCCTCATCTAGTTTCTATATCATTCCTAAAATGGGTAGATGGAAAGATACAGTCTAAGACACAAGAAAAAGGAAAATTATTTTAAAATGTTTACATATTTTGACATTACATATCAGACATCATGAGAGATAGCTATGTTATAGAGAGAGGTGCATTGGGATACTAGCTAGGAGACCAGGGTTCTGATTCAAGTCTGTCCCTAGCTAATGGACTTGCAATTCTCTGAGCCTCAGTTTCCTCAGCTGTAAAAATGAGTGGATTGGATTAGGTGTCTTCAATGTTCTCAAGTCCCTTCCAACTCCCACATTCCGTGATTTCCTGTCAGTAATTACAAATTTTCCGTTCTTGCTGTCTTCCCCACCAAAGTGCCTTGCTCCCCAGAGGAAAACTGAGCACCCCTGAGTGACACAGCTGTGTCTATTTTAATTTTATGCAGGATCCCAGAGGCCTCCCTCTGCTGAGTGAGGTTGTTTGTGCCAGAAAGTTTTTATAAATATTAGGAAACACTAACCCATTCCACGTGGAGAAATTAGTACTTCCTCTCCTTTTTATACAATGCATTAAACAACTCGTTATCATAGATATGGCAATTTGTGGGGCAGGAACACATTTTTAGGTGCTTGCATCATTGAGAGAACACGGTGGTGGCCTCGGCAAAGGCATTTCATTAGACTGGGTGGTTTGGGGTTTCGTCACATGATCTCTTCTCTTGGCTGAGGTTTTGTTTTTCCCATAAACAGAATCACCTTCTGTCTTTTGCAAAAGTCTGAGAATATTACAGATTTGAATTATGCTCTGCCATAAAATGTGGATAATCATATGCGTCCCATCTACTTCATTGAATTGGTGGGAGGAAAGGACTTGCTGGCAGTGTGGGACAGTCAAAAGAACCCTGTCTCTGGAGTTCATGGTCCATGCTGCCACTCAATAATAAGTCTAATTAGAAGAGCTGATATTTATGTTGAACTTGAAGGTTAGCAAAGTATTTTATCTTGTGTGAGTCTCACAATCACTTGGTGAGAGTGGAGAGATGAAATGATTTGCCCAGAGTCATACAGAAAGTAAATGTCTGAGGCAGGAATTCTAAAACAAGGATTCCTAGACTCTGTCTGTAATTCTATCAACAGAAAGCATGACTAGATAACTTCTGGAGTTCTATCCAATCCTAAAGTCTATTATCTATTCTTCTTTACAAGGGTTTTATTTTTCATTTTCATTTCCAGTGGTGAGAGCAGACAGAGAAAGAGACAGAAAGAAACAGAAACAGAAACAAAAGGACATAGAGAGAGACATTCAGATAGTGAAATCAATTTTTGCTCGTTGAAAATAAAATTTAAAATGACACAACATACATATATGTATGTGTACATGTACATATATGTGTGTATACATACATACACACATCTCTAGCTTGTGAAGAAATAAAGTAAGATTGTCTTTAGGAAACGGTGTAGTTCATTCAATGGTCCCAAGCTCCATCTTAATGCCAATATCCATCTCATTGCTATCAATATTCTCTCAGCAATGTTCTGTGATTGCAAATCTCGAAGCATCACAAGCTTAGGAAACAATCAACATTACAAGCAAGAAAGGAGAGATGCCCAGTGGGCATAGGTAGGTTGTAGATTGTACACAATGACTTAAAAAGCAAGAAGAGACATCAATGACATAATTGAGAACATGTATGAGCAGGGAAAGCAGGTTTGGCAGTTAGGAACAATGATACACAACCCATGGAGATCACAAATACCATATGAGTATGCTTCAACATTTCAGGATTCTGTGATTTATATCAATAGGGATGGTCCCCTCCACCAAAGCTGACACAGCATTTCAATAACTTACTTAACAGTTTTCATAAGATCATAGATCTACAGTTGGTAGAAACCTCAGGGATAATCTAGTCCTATGTTCTCACTTAACAGATGAATACAAAACTTAGAGAGGTTAAGTCATTTGTTGAAGTTCACACAGGAAATAAGCATCCAGGTAGGATCTGAAATCACATCTCTTAACTGAAAAGTCATGGGACTCTTTCCATAACACCACATTGCCGTGAGTTCCAAATTCATTACCCTGCCACTATCTTGGTGGCAAAATTCTGAGTTAGCTGGCAGCATGTTCCTGAGATGACAGGCACCCAATCCATCAACAAACCTCAACTCAGTTATAGTGGATGATGGAGTGCGTAGAGTGCTTGACCTAGAGTCAGGAAGACTTGCCTGCCCGAGTTCAAGTCTGGCCTTGGACACTTACTAACTATGTGACTCTCAGCAGATCCCTTAACCCTGTTTGCCTCAGTTTCCTCATCTGTGAAATGGGAAGGAGAAGAAAATGTCTAACCACTCCAATATTTTTGCCAAAACAAACAAACAAAACCAAATGGGGTAACAGTGTTAGACTCAACTGAAAAATACTTAATATCAACAGAACCTATTGTAGAAGCTTGTGCTCTTTTGGCATAGTCTTGGCATTCAAAAGTCACTTGTAGGTGTCACACGTTGAAATGTTGTGGATGGGTGGTCAGCTTCACCAGTGATGGGAGGGTCCATTCCAATGAGATGGCAGAGGCATCCAAGCATCAGGAATCATGCAGTGTTAGAACTGTGAGAAAGCTTAAAAATTCACCCATCAACAAAATTTTTATTAAGTGTCTACTATATGCCTAACATTGTACTAGTTCTGGGGGATATAAAGGCAATGAAATCAGTTCCTACCTTCAGGGAGCTTACATTCTATCAAGGAAGCAACACGTACATTTATAAACATGGAGTAAGCATCTGCAAGGTAATTTTGAAGGGGAAGGCACTAGCAGCTGAGAGGGAGGAGGAGAAGGAGACTTTCTGTAGCAGACGGTGCTGGAGCTGAGCTTGGAAGGAAGCTTGAGATTCTAAGAGATGAGGGTGAGGCAATATCTTTTAGTCAAACAGCAGCGGAAAACTGAGGGACTAAGAGGGAAAAGTGATTTACCCAAGTCACACAACTGGTTCATGTCAGAATCGAAGGTAGAACAGAAGTTTCTTCTATTCCAGTAGGTATTTCTTCTACTGTTTTCCCAATACTTTCTTGTATTTTACGAAAGTGTTACTTGTCTAACTCTCCAAGGTCAAAGCATTTCTAAATGTTAGATCAAATAGCTGCTGTTCTTGCATGGGGATGAGCTAGCAAAAGAAAATTGGGGGCATGGAGGTAGGAAGGAGAAAGATGATTAATGAAGGATAAGTGTCAAACCCTAGCCAAGGCTGAAGTCTAGACTTACCTCACTTGTGGTCAGTGAGAATAGAAGGATTGTTCATTAAAATCCCAAGAACTTTCCTCAAACTGCAATCTTTTTGGCTTATCGATCACTAATATCATTATGTCCATGTAAAAAATGACTTAAGTTCCTGGGTAAATTACATAGCAGTTCAGACGACTCTCAAAATCAGTTATCTTTATTATCACCATTCTGATAGCAACCAAATTCTGCTTTCAGGACTCCTTGAGGGAAAAAAATGATGACTTCATTGCTTCCAACCACTGCACACAGTTCTTTGGTGGTAACTATGTTTGCAAGACTGTCAATGAAACCAATGACTATCAGTAAAGTGTGTGTGTGTGTGTGTGTGTGTGTGTGTGTGTGTGTGTGTGTGTTTGGTACTGGGAGTTGATGGAGATTAGATGAGAGGAAATGGCTTTCTACATTCTCCATAAAACTGTAGATCAACAGACTGTTAGAATTGTAAAAAAAAAAAAAAAACTTTAGGACATGAATATCAGAACTGGAAGGGACTTTGGAATCAACCAGTAAGTATATACTCAATGTGCCAAGTCCTGAGCCTAAGAACTGAGGATACAGGAACAAAAATTGTCATTCTCTCAAGGATTTTGTATTCTATTGGAGGTGAAACAACATGTACCTTAAAAATGTAATATATACAAAAACATAGTATATACAAAGTAATTTGTCTATTTTACACTACCAACAGTAGAGATCAACACAGATTTGCTGTAGGATATGACAATTGAGCTCAACCTTGAAGGGAAGATAGGCTGACTTTGTAATCTGGGGACTTTAAATTCAAATTTATCTTTGTCACTTGTCCCCTGTGTGACTTTGTACAAGTCACTTTAAAACCTCTCTAGACCTCATTTTCCCCATCTACGAAATGAAGGTCAAGATGGAGTAAATGGCTTCTAAGGTTTCTCCCAAATCTAAATCTATGAATATCAGTGCTGATATGGACTATAGAGCCAGCATACTAGAAATGGACATGACCTTAGAATGCTGAATGTCAAAGCTAAAAGGACCTTTAAACACAGTTCAAAGTAGAGGGAGCCTTAGAATACAGTGTCAAAACCTAGAACTTTGGAGTATAAAGGACCATGAAAATCATCTAGCTAAATCACTTTCCCTGTTTATCCCAGAGAGAAGAGTAATAGATTCATATAGCATGTAAATAAAGTAAAATCTAGCTCCCTCATGTCATTATTCAGACTGCCAACTGATATTGATCAGGGGCTTCTTCACAGATAGCTTATCTCAATATTTTTTGTAGATATCAGATTTTAATCAGGATCTGTAGCTGATCCTCAGTAAAAAAGAGGAGGAAATATTTTGAAAATCCAAGAAAGAAAGGAATCCAAGAAATCTAAGTTTTGTAGAAGAGACTAAAGGAGTCAAATTAACTATAGAACCCCAATCCAAGCAATATAAAGACATCAGAACATTCCAATTCAGAATTCTTGCCTACAAACTTGTGTCTCTAAATTAAGTTTACTTTAGCCAAGTTAGATTTCTATTTGAAGTGAATACTTTCTAAGAAAGTCTGATAGGCTGTTCTGAATCCCTCTACAAATAATCTCGGAGCTCTGTACACCAACACAAATTCACCACTCAAGGGTGACACATCTGGTTTTCTGCCTTGTGCCTTTATGGTGTATAAATGTGACCTACTTACAGAGGAATGGAGTTGTTGAGACTGTATCTGCTTCTGCTGAACAGATTTGACTGGCCCCAAGGATGCATCTTTTTACAACGCCCCTGTGAGCTATTTGATAGTTGGTTAGGATTTTCCTAGTATATCTAGTATATATGACTGGTACTGTGGAAAGGTCCTGGAGTCAGGATATCTAGCAGCTCTCTTCTTCTGAAGGCTTGCTTAATGACTTTGGACAAATCACATCATTTCTCTGTTTATATTTTACTGTCTCTAAAATAGGGACAATACTAGCTGCCCACAGGATAAGTGTGAGGATCAAATGGTTTGTGGAAGTACATTGAAGGGATGGAGCACTATACTGAAGATGTCAGTGTTTTATTCAGATCATCAGTGTGGTATAGAGGAACGAAGTCTGGACCTGAGTCAGAAAACATTTGGATTTGAATTCTCTCTCTCATACTAGCTTTTTGACCATTGACAAGTTGGTCAGTCTCTTTGAATCTTGTCTCCTTCTCTATGAAATCAGGATAATACTACTTATAAGAGAGCTTAGAATAATGGTATAGGTTTGTATTCCTGACTCCTGGGGGAGGCTGAGCTCTGGAGTTCTGAGCTGCAGTAGGACAAAGCTAATAGGTACCTGCACTAAGCCTGGCATCAATATAATTATCTCCAGGGATCATGGAGCCACCAGTCAACCTGAAGATCAATAGACCAGTCCAGATCAGAAATGGAGCAGAACAAAGCTTCCATGCTGATCTATATTGTTGTTCTTAATCAAATAAGCTCAATTGATTATAAAGATATAATTTAATTGATTCTAACAATCCGTTATAATAATATTGTTGAGAGAAGCAAACATGGTCAATTGACTAACATAGGTAAAGCACTTTATAATCTTTAAATCTTGGTAGAAATGTTAGCTCCTATTATTCCCTTAATTCCTCAGAGAAGACTGAGATAGATAATTTCTAAATGTCTATCTAGTACTAAAATATGATACTAATAAAATGCTTGTAAGTCCATGTGTTTTCTGCACCAATGTTTCAATGGCTTCATGAGCTCAATTCAAGTATTCTGTCTAATGATGGAAGTCACAGCTCATCCATGCCTGTTAATCCTCCCCAGAACAGTAGTTGCCCATTGGTGATCCCTCAGTTTTGTTACCTGACCAGCCTGCCTGCCTTCCAGCTCATATTCCTCCATGTTAATAGAATCCATGTCATTTTTTCAGTGTAATTCTTCAATACCACACCACAGCCTACTCATGCCCACTATGTGTCTCTGGCTTGCTCTTTGGGTGACCCATGACTTTAATTCTTCAGGGATTGTGGTTTTCCATGACTCGTAACCACACAAGGCATGCCACAAGAATACTGACATTAAAACACTGCACCTTAAAAAGCAGAATTGCATATTAACTAATACAACCTTTGTGGAAGACCTGAGTTCAAGGTGTATCTCTGACTCATGTTGGCAACATGACCCTGTGCAAGTTGCTCCACCTCTTAGTGCCAAAGACAATCCTTTCAGAGTATACCATGTCAGAACAGGTGCCAATCTGCTTTGCAATGGCAGTAGGAATTTCCTCATTAGGTATTCCCTACATGAATAAAATCACAAGTCTGGTAATAGCTAACAATAATAATAGCTAGCATTTATAGAGAGCTTTAAAGTTTGGAAAGAGATTTATAAAGATCTTGTTTAACTTCACAGTAACCCCAAAGGTAAGTCCTATTATTATCCCCATTTTACAGATGAGGAAACTGAAGCAGACAGAGAATTGTTTGTTTTATTTTGCCTTCTTTTGCCCAGGGTCTCACAATCAGGAGGTTAGAGGATTTGAAGTCAGGATTTGAATTTGGGTCATCCTGACTCTGAGTCCAACATTCCAACCACTCAACTGCAGAACAAAAAGCAAATAAATAAAACAAGAGAAAAGAGAAGCTGTTGGGTGTCAGGGAGGGGAACTTTCCATCAAATATCTCTCACAAGGGTCTGATAGCAGAGATACAAAGGGAATTAAAATAAATATATGAGACCAATAGTCAACCATTCTGGGAAGCAGTTTGGAATTATGCTATTAGCATAATTGTAACTAAACTGCCCATAGCCAGAGATCCCATTTCAAGGCATGTGTCCCCAAGAGGTCAAAGACAAAAATATACAAAAATATTTATAGTGACATTTTTACTGTAGGAAAATACTGGAAACAAAAGGGGAATGGTAAAAACAACTGTGCTACATTAATATAATGGAATATTATTGCACCATAAGAAATGATGAATATGAAGATTACAAGGAAGCATGAAAGGACTTCTATGAACTGATGCAAAGTGAATTAAGTGAAACCAGGGAAAATTTATACACAATGATGGTGGTAAGGTAAATGCAAAGAACAACAACTAAAAGTGAAGGTTGTAAAAATATGAAAATTACAAGAAACAACTTATCCCTGAAGAAGAGATGAGAAAATGTACCTCCCTTTTCTCCCCCTCTCATTTTTTTTTAACAGTAGTGAGGGACTATGGGTGTGGAACATTTACTGTCAAATTAAGTTGATTATTTGTTAACTATGTGTTATCTCTTCTCTCTCTTTTCTTCCCCTTACACACACACACACACACACACACACACACACACACATACATACACAAACATCCCTTGTTTTATAAAAATTCTTTGTCAAAAGGCATATCTCTTCTAGGTACATGCTTATTTACATGGTCTCTCTCTCCCCCTAACCCTAACCCTAAAATGCACATTAAAATTTGACCTCCTTAAGGGCAGGAACTGTTGTACTCCTACCCTTGTGTCTCCAGTGCCTAGTACAGTGCTGGACACACAGGAGACACTAAATGTGTATTTGACTGGCAAAATTATTACAACAATGTAACTGGAAAGGCAAATGGTCACTGGAATGCTGATGACCAAACCTCAACCCAGAAAAGAATTAAGAAGATGTACCTGCCTCCTTTTATTTCAGAGGTGAAGGACTAAGGGCATGGAATACTACATACACTTATCAGATTTCACCAAGGAATGGATTGATTTTGCTGAAGGGATTTATTTCTCTTTTTAATCTTCATAAGTGAGGTTTGATAGGCAGGGAGAGATATACTTTAAAAATGAATGTGGTGCAAAAAAGACATCTATACAAGGAAAAAAAATTAAAATGAAACCCCAAATTAAGAACACACACACACACACACACACACACACACACACACACACACATATATATATATATATATAAAATCAAAATTGCCTCCTTTTATCCACCTCCTAGTTCTGGCTTTGTTTTTTCATCTCACCTAATATTACATCATCTATTTTAAATATTCCTTTCATCCTAAGACTTCAGTTCTCTCTCTTTGAAATGTATGCCAACTTCATGAGGTCTTTAGCATAACTTCAAATGCATTTTGAATTAGCTTACTTATTAATTTACTTAATTAACTTTCTAAGCCACAGTTTTCCCTTCCAGTAAAGTGGGGCGATCTCTACGTTCTCCCTCCAATCTGACATTCTAGATTCTATATTTTAAGGTCTCTTGCAGCTCTGATATCTCATGTTCTAAAGTCCTTTCCTGACCTAGTATCCTAAAATCCCATTCCCTGTTGATATGCTTTTAAGTCCTTCCATGAGCTATTTCCCAAAGTTTTACCAAGGGAAGATCTGAAGAAGAGTCTGGTTTTATATAGCCCCCTGCCTTCAAAAGTACACGTGGATGTGAGTAACCCGAAGCAATTCCTTCCATCAGGGTAGACGGCTCGATTCTCCCCGAGCCGACATCTATCGGTGCCCAACATTTTTCCGCAAAGGAGAAGAGGCAACGGGGCAGGCAGTGGACAAATGAGCGCTTTGGGGTCCATCCAGTTCAATGTCTTTCACTGGAAAAGGAAGAAAGAGGCAAGATACAAAATGATTTTAAGGGGCTGATGAGTAAACCCGAGACGAGATCGGCGTCAACCAGCTACCAGTCGGGGAATGGTCCCCGACTGGCGAGAAAACATCTGGGAAACGTTTTTGCAAATGTAAGCTATTATCAAGGATAGGGTCTTGGGAACAGCAAGTGAGCTGTTGGAAAAGGCGTCACAGATTTGAACGTAAAGGCTCGGGTTTTTTTCCTCCTTAAAGGAAGTGAGTTGGGGGCTCCAGGGGAGGAATGGGAGGTTGCAGGAGAAATCAACTAACCCTGCCCCGCAAAGATCTTACATAGGCTTCAAAGATGAGAAAAGGATCTTAGAAATCACCCACCTCCATCCCCACCCCCTTCCTTCTTTTACAAATAAGAAAACTAACGCCCAGAGAGGGAAAGAAATTTGCCTCAAGTCACACAGCTTGAATCGGCTGAGGTGGGATTCGAGACCACTTCCCTTGCCACCAAGCCCCGGGGTGGGGGTGGGGTGGGGGGTATCCTCAGGCGTATATTTAATTCCCTGGACCTCACGAAGAATTTCATTTGAGCCTCTTATGCATACATCTTGTTCCGTTTTGAGTTATAGATATGTCTCTCTCTCCTGGTGCAACCCCCTGCCACAAACACAGACAATTCAATTAAAGAAGTATGCATTCAGGGTCTGATGTGCAAGGCACTTCTCTAGGCTTTAGGGCTACAAAGACAAAAATGAAATAGTCCTTGTAGGTTCGTCCCAGGTTTACAAATAATATTTGTAAAGTGATTAAAACAGTGTCTGGCAAATGGTAGGAGTTTAATAAATATCTCTCCCCTCCTCTCCCTTTCCAGGGTATCTTAATTTTATCTTTATCTCCTCCAATCGTAAGCTCAGCTTTCTCTGTCTCCATCGTTGTCTCTCCGTCTGTCTTTTCTCTCAGTCTCTCCCGCTGTTTCTGTCCATCTGTTTCTCTCTTGGTGTATCTGTCTCTCTCTGTTCCTCCCTTTCTCTGTCCTTCTCTTTTTCAGTCCCACAAACCCAACAGTCAGCAGGGTGGGGATGGCTACGGAGTTGAAAAGACTGAAATTACGGAGACTTAGATTCAAACCCTAGCCCTTGAGAATTTGATCAAAGTATCATTTAAATCCCTCTGTGGTTCAGTTTCCTTCATTTTGTAAAACGGGGATAAAATCACCTCTTTCCCTAAGTGGGTGTGAAGAAAGTGCTTTTGTAAATCGTCAAAGATCCATAGAAATAGAAGTAATTATTTAGTCCGGAGCCCTATTTCTTATTAGTGTAAGTAAATGACTTAGGGGGACTCCAGAAGTGGAAAAACCAGAAAAAACACAACCCCTGTCGTCAAGGAACTTAGCAGTCTGCAAAGGAATTTCACTTGGTTACCGTTAGTTAGGTACAAGTCAAGGAAGAGAGTGATTATGGCTCAGAAGTGAGATACAGAGAAAGCCATATAAGAAACTAGACCCTGGGACACATCCTTCCCTTGTCTAGGTGGGTGAGTGGGTGAGAGATGGACCTCCACCTGGACGCAAAGTTGGACAGGTACTTTCAGACAAGACAAAGAAAATCTGCTTCCATTGTGTAGGTAATTCAGGGCGCCGTGAGTAATCTGAACGAGGTACCGGTTAAGAACTTCAGGTTCTTAACCTTTTGGAGAACATATACTTCGTTAGCAGAATGATGTAATTTACGCACCTCTTCCCAGAATGATGCTTTCAAATGCATAAAATAAATTACAAATGAAATATGTTGCCGTATATACACACATATGTATATGTGTGTGTACTCTTTGTAACCCTCTGCATTTTATTTTATGCATTTAAAATATGTGTGTCAATGTAATTTTTCCTATCCAAGTTACGGACCCCTGGAAATCTGTTGTCTGTGGATCCGCAGGTTAAGATCCCAGCCTTAAAGGTGTCGTTGAAAATTCAGGCCCTGGAACAATTATCAAGCGAAATCCCTACATTTGAGAGCCTGGCATTGCCGACATTGACTGCGTTTGAGGAGACGCTTCTCTGAAGGGCAAACTCTCCCCTTCCTGGATGAAGCCCCTGGGGGTCCCTCGGACCCCGAAGCTGCTCCACATCTTACTGCTGCCTCAAATGAATGGAATAAGGCGAAGAAATTCGTAGCCACTTCCTCGGTCCGAGGTAGTCTGAAACCTGTAGCTTCTAAGGAGGACTAGAGAGAGTCACGCCTCAGAGGGCTGATAGCATTCTAGAATTTGGAGCTGAAAGGAACCTTTGCTTTCAACCAAGTCCATTTCCTTCATTTTACAGAGAAGCTAGGACCAAATGCTAGGCAGTGACTTGCCCAAGGTAACACAACTAGTAAGAAACAAACTAGTGGAAGCGAGTCGACTGCTCTGCTGAAAAGAAAGGCACTAGACACCATTTATTTATTTATTTATTTTGGTAACCTCGGCACCTAGCTTGTTACGCTTTTTTTGGTTGTTTTTTAGTTTTTTTTTTTTTTGTTTTTAGGATCTCAGCTATAGTGTTATGTTTTCCCCATAAGGAAATTCTGTGTTCAAAAACAGATGATCATTTCCTCCTCCTGCTCTCCCCACACCCTCCTCCTTCTTCTCCTTAACATGAGAGTTGTCTAGGACTCTTAGTGATTCGCCTGGAGTCCTACAGTCAGTTTGAGTCAGAGATGCGACTTGAATTCAGATCCTCCTGTGGTACTCAATCACTCAATAGGCGCTTACGTGTTTGTGGACTTAAACTGAAACCAAAGCTCTCACTTTTTTATTGCAGTTTTAGAGAATGATAATTTCTAAATGCAAAAAAGAATTGGGCAAGGAAACCATTTTCATTTGTGTAATTCGTTTATTTATTTATTTTTTTAATGATTGTAAATCTTTTGCCTGCCTCCTCTCACTTCGTCCCCTCGGCTTCACCAGGTGCCTAGGGCCCGAAAGGTAAAGGAAAGCCTGGCACGATGGGAAGAAATACAGTCCTTGCTTTTTTGTGTATTTCCAGCGCTTGGCACAGTGACTAGAAACAGTGACATAGAAAGCCCTCAGCAAGTTTTTCTTGTCGATTGACTGCTTGGTTTTGCGATCAAGGACCCTTAAAGTTCAAATCTGCCTTCGCTGCCTGTTAGCTGTGTGACCCAAGTCAGATCAATTTCCTTCTCTTCCGTAAAAACTGAGCTGGGGGCGGCGGCGGGGTGGACTCGAATATTTCAAAGATCCTTTTCACCCCTGGATCCACGATGCCCTACAAAATAAATAAGCAGTAAATAAATAAATAGATGAACAAATGAATTAAATAAATAAGTAACAAGTAAATAAATCCTGGCATCCTTGGGATCTGAAAGCAGAGTTAAGACAGGAGAGTGGACCTGGAGACAGCAGAGAGTATGGGCTGGGGTCTCCCCTACCCATCTACCCACCCACCACCCGAGAAGCCAAGAGAATCCTTTCCTTTTGTGCTAGGGGAGTGAAGCCCTGGCCCGAGGAAGAATTGAGCCTTTAAGCCATAATAACTCTTCGCAGCGGGCGCTGTTTGGAGAGTGATATAAGGTGTTCAGCCACCCACAGGGGGTGGAAATCTGACATCGCTGTGGAAAACTAAGGCCTTGTTCCTCCACATCGTGCGGTTAGGCGCCGTGGGTGGGAGCTGGGGGATCTATTTTCCCAGGCTCCATGCCATCAGGAATTACTGAGCCGCCACGAACGGAGAGGAAATATTTCATTATAGACACATGCGCTTCAATTTCACATGATGGAAACTTCGGGATCGACTTACCCTCCCCTTCCCCCAGTCTTTCCCTCCTCTACTCTCTTCCAGGGCTCAAGGAAAGAGGGGAGGTAGGAGTCGCGACGCCTAATCCCCCCGGCTCATCTGTGGCTCTGGAGAGAGACTGGGTCAGCTGGCCTGGAGGGAGGAGGGGAGCTGCCTTTGCGATTGGACAAGGAAACCGCTGGGGACCCGGAGGGCTCCCTCATCCCCGATTCCTTCTTAGCAGGGGCTCAGGGGGCTCTCCTTTTACCACCTTTCAGCCTGGACTTTTTAACTTTTGAATTCTTATAGGGGGAAAAAAAATCAGTCACCATCAACGGGGTCTCTGCTTTGTGTTTGTGTTTCATTTATTTCTGTTTGCACAACAAGTTCCCACTCGTTTTCCCTTAGTCACTGCAGCCTTGGAGGCCAATGCAATTTTTTCTCTCTTTTCCCTCCTCTCTCATTTCTTCCCTCTTCCTTCCATATAATCTCCATCTCATTTTCTTCCCTTTTCTTCTCCCTCCTCCACTCTCCATTTTCCCTCTCCTGTGTCCCAACAGTCTCAGTGGGGAAGAAAAAATCTAGATAGCCTGTTATGTACAGGTACTGTGCTAAGTACTGGAAATACAAGGAAAGTTAAAAGACATTTCTCCTCTGATACTTGTCTTCACTTCTTTTTTATGGTAAATCTGGGAATTGCTACCCATCTACCAACTTATCTTACCTATCCAGTTAACTCTATCCATCTATCTATCCTCCTAAGCGTCTGTTTAAAATATGCAAATATGCACTTGTCCATCGACACACTCTTGTGAATTTTGTCCCAAGACTAATCTATATAAATTGGGAAACGATCATGTTATCCCTTTTGTTTTTCGGCTGCAGTAATTTGTGCACTTCTAAAAATGTGAGGAGTTGGGGAGTTGGGAGAGGGTTGTGATCTGTATCAGTTTAGGGAACACTCGCAAATCAAATCACAGTCCCTTGGCATAACCAGTTTAAGCAAAAGACCGTGGGAAGCGAAATCCTTTAAATTTTCCGAGATGTGATAATGAACTTGGCCCTGAGTTGGCTGACGTCTTCCAGAGACAGTTGGGGATTTCGTTTCTACTGTTTTTTATTTATTTGTCTCTGTGGGGTTCTACTGCACTTGGCCTCGCTTCGGGCGTGATATGGGACGCAGAAGGCACTCTGGGGCGCTTCTTCTCTCATTTCTCCATTTGCAGGAAGAGGAAAACTGGGCCAGGTACGCGGGTGGGGGTTAGGGGTGGGGCATGGGGGCCAATCCAGAGTTTAGGAACGTCCGCCCGCACCTCCTCTTCTCTTCTGAAGCTTTTTTTTTTTTTCAGGGATTCAAGCTGGGGGCCCAAGTCGGCTGTTAACGGTCAAAACTCGAGTTTCTTTGATGTCAGAGAGGAGGGGATGAGCACTTGAATCCATTAGGTTCTGCCACAGAAATCACCGTCACCTTCTTCCTCACAGTTGAGCAAGTATCTAGAGGTCTGGAGGGCTTGTCCAAGACTAGCTCATTGGTCTCCGGAGGCAGTTCTAGAAAATGAACAAGAAAAGTGCCCACCGATCCCTGCCAGTCATTCAGTTGGTCTCCCGAGCACAACCATGGGATTTTTTTTTTAAAGCAAGAAACAGAAACAGATTCATCCATGCTTAAGGATATATTTTTAAAGCCTTCTAATCTCCCTGGAGATCAGAAAAAAACAGACATTTTATCACGTGGAAGCAAAGGGCAAAGGGAAAATGTTCTACTTGCCATATTATAGTATGTATGTAGCACTAGCAACATACACATATACATGTGTATGCGTGTGTGTATATAAATATAGTACATCTGGAGGCACATGCCATGTATTCTAGAATATGTGTGTATATATGTATGTATATGTATATATACTATATATATATATATAAATACACATATATCTGCTTCTAGGCATATCCCTTTCTGTATTCAACATCCATCTACAACTCATAAAACACATGCATTCAGGACATATTAATGCTTAAGGTCTCTTCTGGGAGATATGTGTAATACATTACATAGAAATATAGAAAAATATTTTTAAGTTTAAGTGTATTGCACTACCTTTATATATTCTAGATAAATATCTGCAACCATGAAAGAAATGCTTATCTAGAATACAGCCATTGCTGCTCTATTTAGAATATATAATGATAATAAAAATAATGAGCAGCATTTATATAGATCTTAAAGGTTTGCAAAACTCTGTATAAATATTACTACATTTTACCTTTACAACGACCCTGGGAGGCAGGTGGCATTATTGCCCCATTTTACAGATGAGGAGATTGAAAGAGGTTAAGTAACTTCAACATGGTCCCACAGTTAAGTAATGTGTGAGACTGGATTTAAACTCAGATTTTCCAGATTCCAGATCTAGAATTCTATCCCCTTGCAGTCCATGTGTTTCTGGAATATAGATATGAATGTGTATCTAAGCTATATGAATGCCTATTCATATAAATTATTAAATATATATCATTAAATATTTATATGTAATTATTTACATTATCAAACATATAAACAAACTTATTCATATACACTGTAAAAATCAGTAATTCATTACTAATATTAATATCATCTAATAATAAATGTTATGTAATAGTAAAATATTTATTCTAAATTCAAATGGTATATCTAAGAGGATGTTCTACATAGTATGTCTAATCCTCTTTTGCCTGCCTATATAAACAGGGACATTCACATGTTCTACAATCTTTTGAAGCATCATACCTAGAGCAACTAAAACAAGTTCCCTCTGAAGGGAGAAATACTGGATTGGCTTTTTCTTGTCTACAGTCCTGAAGTATGAGCAGACTTGAGAGTAAGAGTTGGATTTTGCCCTAGGAAAGGAAGGATAGCTCTGAGTTCTTCCTGGGTACAAGATAGGGGCACTGTGGTAGGGGGTGGGGGGTGAATTGTGGTGCTGGGGATTTGGGTACCAGTTCATTTACTGGTAAAGGGAGAGTCTAATAGAAGATTCACAAGATGGCCACCAAATATCTCTGGGGCAGTAACCAAAGGAGATTCTGATCAACAAGAGGATGTAAAATAACATATTTTCACTCAGACACTGAAGGTGGAACTAGATCTCACTGGGGCCATTCAGATCTCATGATGAGAAATCTTCAGTTTTACCAATCTTTAAAATTTCATTCCTAAAATCTTTTTTCCAAGTTACTATTCCATTACACCTCCATTTCCAGGTCCCATCTTTCTGTTTCTCCACCTCCTTTCTCACTCTCTGTCTCTGTTTTTATCATCTCTCTGTCTCTGTCTCTCATTTTCCCTACATCCTTCTGTTTCTTGATCTCTCTTTTTCTGTCTCTTTCTTTCTTCCCTTCCCTTGTTCCTCTCTCCCCCTCCCCATTCTTCCACCCATCTCCCCTTGCCCCCATTTTCTCCACTCTCCCTCTCTTTCTCTTTCAAAATGCTAGTTTTATACCAACAGTGTTTCCAGTCTACATGAGGAAGCTAGAGCACTCTTATAAAAACTCAAGTTCAGATCTAGAATTCAGAGATTTTATTTTTTATGGTGCTGTGGTCTAGTTAAACCTGAAGCCCTCCAGTGTCAGGAAAGGTTAAAGTAAAAAGGTCAGGCCTGCATTTGGAGGCATGAAGATTTCAGGAGCCCAGAGATCACTTCCCAATTTGGGAAGAGCCATGGGGGTAGCCCTGGCCTTCCTTGCCTCTCCTCTGGCAAACTGGATAAACCAAAGCTAATGGTGCAAATACTGTTATTATCCTTTTGCAGCCAGCCATTTTCATATAGTTTCATTATCTCTTTCCCTTTCACATTGAAATTTAATAATGCCCTGGAAGACTAATAGGCTATCACTTGAGGTCAATACGACAGACAAAATAAAAATTTATTAGGAAGAGAATTCACAAGGTTTTCATTTACAAAAACATGCAGGCTTACTAGAAATTCAGTTCAATTCAATTATTAGGAATCCAGTTAAAATTCAACAAACATTTGTTAAATCTCTTTCTTTAAGATATTATTCTGGGTACTCAAGGAACAAAAGTGAAAAATTACACTCTTCTAGGAACTGGGATTCACTAAAATTAAATTAAATTAACAATGCTTTCAAAAGAACAATTAAGAGAAACTGAACATTTTGGAATTCTAATGCCCAAACTTGTCCAGGGAGAGTTGAGGAAATTCACCTTCTTTAGTCAGTCAACAGGCAGTTGTTAAGCCCTCAGTGTGTGTCTCAGGCACAGGAGACAGGAGAGAGAGAAAGAAAATGAGACAGAGACAGAGACAGAGAGAGGGAGGGAGAGAGAGAGACAGAGAGAGACAGAGAGAGAGAGAGAGAGAGAGAGAGAGAGAGAGAGAGAGAGAGAGAGAGAGAGAGAGAAAGGCACTCCTTGTCTTAACTGGAAAAATGTAATAGGAGAGATAGCATTTAAGTAACCAGACACATGCAAGATATATACAGAATAAAGGCACTCACATATACAAAAATACTCACAACAGTTCCTTTTGTGTTGGCAAATAACTGGAAATTAAGAGGGCATTCATCAATTGGTTGGGTGGCTAAAAAAACTATGATATGGGGATGTAATGGAATACTCACGTTATAAAAAAATAATAAAAAAGGATAGTTTCCGAGAAACGTGGAAAAACCTGCATGAAATTATTCAGGGTTAAAAATGAGTAGATCCAGGAGAACAGCCTACATAATCCTAACATTATAAATATAAACAATGTTGAAAAACTTATGAACTCTGATCGCAAGGACTGGCCATGATTTTAGAGGACTAAAGATAAAAGATACTACTCATCCCCTGATAGAAAGGTGAGAGAGTATAAATATATATGTTTGTGTATATGTACATATGTATAAAAGTATATGTATAATATATGTATACATATATATTTTATATATATATATGTGTGTGTGTGTGTGTGTGTGTGTGTGTGTGTGTGTGTGTGTGTATACTTGTGGCCAATATGGGACTTTATTTTGCTATGCTAAGTACATTTGTTAAAAGTTTTGGGTTTTTTTTTTCTCCCTGGGTATGGGGGAAGAAGGGAAAGTAGATTTTGATTAATTGAAAATTTTAAATTAAATGAACTTTCTTAAATGAGTGTATGTGTATGTATATGTGTGTGTGTATAGATGGGTAGATAACTGAAGAGCTAGATAAATATAGTAGATGGAAGGTAAAGGATTATGAGGTAAAAATAGTAGATAGAAGGTAAAGGATATACAGCATATGCTTGATTTATGAGTCAGTTTTGCAGGAATATTTTTCTTTTATTGTCTTTGTTACAAGCAAAGGTTTACTGCATAGCAGAAGAGGAAAGGGTATATTCATAAATGAAACTGATGTGTTAGCAAAGATATTGCTAACATTTTAAAAGCAAATTTCAATGAAACAATTTCTTCTTAGATGAGCAACTTTTTCAGCCTGTGTTCAAATTATCAGTTGATAGGGCTGAAAGGTAGGCCTTAGACACCTCTATTTCTCTCACTCAATTTCTCTCCATTCACTCTTCTCAAGTGAAATAATTAATTGATATTCAAGGAGACCAAGTATCTACGATACAGATTCTAAAAGAATGTTTCAAACTGAGTGTGACCGGACAAATTGGATCTTTCACTCAAAATGCTATCAACATATCTCTGTAAACTTCACTTACTTTATTGTATTTCTTTGACATTTAAATCACATTAAAAATGTTTGACATCTGAACACTTTTATGAGTCACCAATTTGATTCCAGAGAGTGAGACGACCCTCAAATGGAACTTTTCTATCTTAATATAAACTGTACCTTAGGATCATAGAAAGAGCTCGAAAGAACTTTAGAGTCAATTTAATCCAACTCTCATGTTGTACAGATGAAGAAACTTACCTCAGAGAGGTTAGAATGATGGACCCAAGGTCATACAAGCAACCAATGGCAGAGCTGGAATTCTCATATTTGGACCTAGGTCCTCTGTTATCAGGTCCTGTGCTCTGTCTACTGATCTTTACTGTTCCTTTTGACTAGATTTTAAAAAATATCCTACTACAAAAGGTATTTTGATCTCCTTTAATAGTGATAAGTTAAATGTTAAAACTACGAGGAATTTTATGGATGTTGTTGTTCAGGTGTATCCAACTCTTTGTGACTCTCTTTGGGGTTTTCTTGGCAAAGGTACTGGAGGGGTGTGTCACTTCATTTTACAGATGAAGAAACAGAAGCAGATAGGGTTAAGTGACTTGGCCAAGGGTCACATAACTAATAAGTATTGATAAGTTAGTCCAAACCTTTCATGTGAAGGAGAAACACGCTCAAGTATCCTGTGGCATGTCCACAGTCTCAGAGCTAACATATAATAACAGTTTTTCTAATTCAGAATCCAGTGTCCTTTCTTCAATACCACCCTGTCCTCTAGTTGAAGCAGGAAACTTCTTTCCTGTAATAAGTAGCCAAGCTCAGATTTGGAACATACCAGTTACAGTAGAAAAAGATCACTTTGAGGAGGTTTCAACTGGTGTGGGTTAGTGGAAAAACTACAGTCAACGGATTCAGAAAAAGTCCCTAACACTGACATTGACTAGGTTATTTTGGAAAGTTACTCCTTCTCTCTGGAGGCCTCAGTTTCTTCACCTGTAAAATAAGAGTGTTGGACTAGTTTCTAAGGTCCCCTTCACTGCCAATATCTGTACAGTTTTTCCATTTACCAATTATAATCTTCACTGAGGGAGTGAGAGGAAGATGGAGAATCCCAAACATTTTATATTCTATTTTTTTCTTTGAACAGTATCTATAAAAGAAAAAATTAAAAAATATTAATTCTACATCCTAATTTCCTTCTCTCAGGGTATGTATTTGTAGAGGAAAAATCAAGGGAAAAGTTCACAATTTCCATTATTTTAATCCATGCAATCTATTCAGATAATCTGCTTCTCTGCTACAAAACTATTTTTCTCTTCATAGCTGGGTTTTGCAGTCCTGAATTATCCACATAATTATTTGGTCTCTTTATTTCAATTTGTGCAGACACAAGGATTACATCTCCAACTCTTTGGGAATGTTGGTGCTGAACTAAAAAAACAACAACAGAAAGTTGAATTTTCAACAGGATAAATTAAGTCAACCTAGGGAGTTACTGAGAATCTTTCAGCACAAGATGCCATCTCACCTCCCTATCCACATTGGCTGAACTCCTTCAAATAGGAAAAACAAAAACAAAACTAGGTGGTATAGTGGATAGAGCTCAAAACTTGGGACCAGGAAGACTCATCTTCCTGAGTTCAAATCTGGCTTTAGATACGTACTGGATATGTAACCCTGTCATGCAAGTCACTTAACTGTTTGCCTCAGTTTCCCTGCAAAATGAGCTGGAGAAGGAAATGACAAACCACTCCAGTATCTTTACCAAGAAAACCCAAATGGGGTCATGAAGAGTCTGACAAGACTAAACAATCACGACAACAAAGGGGGGCAAACTATATTTGAGACCGAGTTACAACTAGTCTTTTTGTGCCCAGGATGAATAACAAAACTCTTATAGCGAACAGGGAAAAAATGCTTTTCAGATGCTTCTGAGAAGATATGGAGCTTGTAGTTTGACTCACTGGTCAGCCACCGGAAAGGATTTCAAGGGAAAGAAGACCATCTGGTAGCTTCTTATTTTAACTAATTATTCATGCTAATAAGGTACTCAACTAAGTTGTTTCTATGCTACTAAAGGATTTATAAAGTTCTGTGAGAATCATCTACAGTTTTGGTGTCTTGAGACAAAGTCCTTATCACCTTTACTCTGGTTATGGCTCTAATTAAAAGGAAATATTTATGGGTTATTAAAGTGACTATTTTGACTTATCGTTGACTGGTAAAACACACACACACACGTACACACACATACATTCACATTCACATCCACACAGGTCAGTTCAGCAAGTCAAATTTCCCCCTAACCAGTGGCTGGGTGAGTTGAATAAGACAAGCTTAATAACCAGACTTGCAGGGGAAGAACTTAACAGATTGAGTTTGTGCCCATCTCACACAAACCAATCAGCTATGGGTCATAATTCAACATGTGGTACAGATGTTGCTTCCATCATCTCACTTGAAAACTTAATTTCGTTTCGTTTATTTAAACACACAGAGGAAAATGTTATTTGTTTATAAACACAACTTGCTGAAAAAAGATGTTATTTATCCTAGAAGTCCAGCCTATCTCTACACTTCCTCAAAAGTCTATATTTAGACATTTAATTTTTTAAAAGCAATTATAAATTAAGTACATAGCAAAAACTTGCATATTTTCCATAGTGTGCTGAAAGTATAGATTGTGATAAACACACATGCTTTGATATTTCCAGGATCTGGGGTTTCATTGGTTTGACTCTCTCCTCCTCAGATGCAAATCACATCTCTACTGCATTACCAGCTATCATCTATCTGTCTACCTACATACACATCTATCTATCGATCTATCTATCTCCATCCATCCATGTATCTATGTATCAATAGATACCAGGTCTCAGTCCTCGACCAGGGTACTTTCCATTAAATCACCTCTTCCTACAGCAGAAAATTCTGTGGTTTTCTGTCATGATAAATCTTTTGGTTTGACCTCACTTTCCTGACCATCGCCAAACCATACTGCACACACTCCTCTTTTTTAATTTAGAATGGAATGTAAGTTCCTTGAAGGCAAGAAATGTCTTGCTTGTTTGTGTTACAGCCCCAGTGCTTCACACTGTATGGGCTTTAAAAATGATCTCTCATTCATTCACACTTCAATATGCAATCAGCGTCAGCATCATCATGGATTATACTCGCACTATGCCATATATTCGATAAGGTTCTGTCTGTCAATATGTACAACAATTTTGAGAAGTAGCTGGGGCAGAACAAGGCAAGGCAAACAGTATGACCTTTATTTTGCATTTCTGGAAAATGAAGTTTAGAGGAGCCAAGTGCCCAGAACTTTTCACAGTGCCTGACACATAGTAGGCACTTGATAAATAATAGTTGACTGGGTGATTAACTTCCCCAAAATCATGTTCCTGGCAAGGGACTGGGTAAGAATTGAAAACCTTCTGACTTCTACTACCATGGGATTTATTTCATGATTCCCTTCCAGGCACTTTCTGTTCCAGCCAAACTAAACTAAATTCTCTCCTTTCCTTCCTTTCTTTCATCATTTTTCCTTCCTTCCTTTCCTCCCTTCTGTCCTTCCCTCCTTCCATCCTTCCCTCTTTCTTTCTATTTCCTTCCTCCCTACCTCCCTCCCTTCCTTCCCTCCTTCCCACTTTGTTCTCTGATAAGTCATAGGATCTAAGAATCAGCAGTCCTAAAATGTGAGCGCTAGGAGGAAGTGTAGAGATAACATTATCCAAATGCTTTGTTTTACAAAGAAAAGGACTAAGATCTAGAGAGGAAAGTGTTATGTCCAAGGTTATGTATATAGTAAGTAGCAGAGCTAATACTTAAACCTGAGTCCCTAGATTTCAATTGTGGTCCTGTCTCCACTAGATCCCATGGTCTAAGACTAAGATCCTACTCTCCAGGATGCCGAAGTCTAGTTAGGTGCAGGGGTGGATGGAGCAAGAGATGCACACACACCTGAAAATTTCAATAACTACACAAGATAGTAAAATAATATGGATTAAGTGCTGAAGCAGTGGCTTGGAGAGGCTGGAGGTGAGGGGCAGGAGAAGCTTGAGCCGCATCTACAACTCAGTTCAGTTGAACCAATGTATTAAAGATCTAAAAAGCACAAGGAGTCATCCAACTTGATGGAGATATTTCTCTGGTGAGGGGGTGGTCCAGGTATATGATTTAAACGAAGTAAGAAACTCTCAATTTGGAATTTATCCCAATCACTGCAAATTAGATTTTAATATATAAATCTGGAAGTCACTTTCATAACCGAAACTCTAGAGGCTAGTAAGATCACCAAGGAAGATAAAAAGGAAGACCCCAAACAGTGTCCTGAAGGACACCCACATTTCTAGGGTAGGGAATGGATAATGAATTGACTGGGAAAAACAATAATCAAATAGAGAACATTTGATTTGATTCAGAAGGGCTGGCTTTGAATCTTGACTCAGCTATTTACCAGATGTTTGACCCTGGGCAAGTCATTTAACCATTTTGTGTCTCAGTTTTCATATCTGTAAAATTGGAGAACTGGAACCCAAGGGCTTTAAGGTCCCTTCTAGTCTCAAATCTATGATTCTGTAATTTCAGGAAAAGAGACAGAAAAGGAATGGCCATACAGGAGGAGAATGTAGAGAGAGGCATCTCAGAAGCTGATGGAAGAGTGAGCTTTTACTTGGAAGATATGATCAATAATTTCAAAGGTTTCTTATAGGTCTAGGAGAATGAGGCCTAAGCAAAGGCCACTGACCTGAGAACAACTTTGCCCTTATTGGTCATTTTGGAGAAAGCAGGCTTGCTTCAGTGTTGGGATCAGAAGCTTGGTTGTGTGGAGCTCAGAAGTGAGTGAGCAGCATGGAAGTAGAAATCAAATGCAAAATCCCTTTTCTAGAAACTTGGTAGTCTAGTATAATAATTACGGTACTGGTAGGATCAAGTGGAGGGCATTTGTTCATTCATTCATTCCTTCTTTAGCTCTTTTGTTTGTTTGTTTTAAGAGACCTGGTCATGCTCATCGGCAACATTTCTATGTTTATGGACATTTTCTTCACAACTCACCTGTGAGGTAGGCAGGGCTCGAGCAATGAGACTCCCATTTTATAGATGAGTAAATTAAGGTTCAAAGAATGCAAGGGACTTGTTTAGAGTCACACAGAAAATAGTAAAGCTGGGATGTGAACCCAGGGTCTTTCCATGATACCACACTATGGAATTTAAATAGATGAAAAGGAGAGGTTTGGGCAGAGAAAGCTTATCCAACATCATTACATTTGAGACCACTTTGAAAATATTTTTGATTTAATTTAAATTTTCAGGTGTGAGATTTTTTATGCCTAGCCAGGGATTCTGAATTTGGGATCCACAACTTTGCTTTTTAAAATATATTTTGATAACTATGTCTAAATATAATTGACTTCCATATTTTGTTTTAAATACATTTTATTGATATCTTTGTCTAAATTTCTCCCTTGTCTCTCCTCCTCTCCTTTCCCTATGTATTTTACTTTATGCATTTAAAAATATCATTCTGAGGTGCCTGTAAGCTTTGCCAGATTTCCAAAGGAACCCATATCACAAAAAATGCTTAAGAACACCTGGTCTAGATCCAAGATTAGAGAAGAGTTTTAAAATCTCCCAAAATAGGATTTTAAAATTGAAGGAGGAGAAAGCATTCTCTTAAACATGGTTCATCTCACCCTACTAGATTAAAGATTCCTTGAAAGCATTGACCATGCCCTTATTTATATAGGGTAGAGAGGGCCATTTTTGGAGGAAGAGGTCCTGGGTTCCATTCCTTTCTCCTTGTATAACCTGGAGAAAACCACTTTCCCATCCTGGGTCTCAGTCACTTCATACAATCAGACTTCTAGACTTAGAAAGGGTCTTAGAGGTTATTGAGTTCAATTTTTATCTTTTATCAGAGAAACAGACTCAGAAAGGTTAATTGACTTGCCCAGAGTTGCACTGGCAGTAAAGATTTGAACTCAGATCTTGTGACTACAAATTCATCTTTTCCTTCCTTCTAAAAATCAAGTGTTTGGATTAGATGTTTTATAAGGTTCTTTCCAGTTTGAAACCCTATGATTAAGGAGCTTTCCTGGTGACTAATATAGCTATCTAATCAATGTTTATTGAAATATAGAGATGGATAAATAATGGGTAGAATTGGCCCCTTTTTAAGTTTGTGCCACAGATCAAGGATCTCACACAGTCTCAGCCTCTCTGAGCTTGCACACAGGGAAGCAAGTTTCATTCCATTCCTTCCCCTCCTGTCAGAAATGGCCTACGAAGCCCTCCCCCCTTCCCCAGGAGCGTGACATCCCACAGACAGCTCTTCCTTAGGCACTGGGCCACACACGGCCAGCGCTGCTTCTCCTAAGGTGGTCCGTGGTCACGTGCAAATGCACACAGCTCTCACCCGCCTGTGGGCACAGTCCTGGCTCTTTCTAACACCTGGCTCACAGGACAACATGAAGTCGATTCTATTTAACCGAGATGTTTAGCCTTGTCTGCCTCTAACCAGTCCATGCAGATTGGCAGACCTGGTCTGTGGGGCTGAGACATCTTATCTCCCTTGATTTGCCCATATGGTCCTCAAATCCCTCATCAATCTTTTTTTTTTTTTTTTTTTTTTTTTTTTTTTTTTTTTTTTTTGCATTGCAACAGCAACACGGTGTTGTTGAGGCCATGTGACAAAAAACAAATAGTAGCAGACCTATTTTCTTTTTAATCTTAGCTCAGAAAGCTTTAAGATCCATTGTTTCACTGAACCTAAACTTCTGAATTATCTTCAAACAGGGGATCATAGATTTAGAATTGGAACATCTCAGAGGTCTACCTTATCATTTTTAAAATAAGGAAACTGAGATTCCAAGAGTTCCAGTGGCATGCCCCAAATCACATAGGTACTAAGGGGTAATGGAGATAGCGAAGTGGCTCAGTGGATGGAATGCTAGACCAGAGTGAGCATAGATGTGAGTTCAAATCCAGCCTCAGAGTCTTCTTAGCTGTGGAAACTTGGACAAGTCATTTTACTAATAAAGGACCCCAGTATTTTTGCCAAGGAAGTCTCATGGACAGTATAGTCCACGGGGTCACAAAGAGTTGGATATTACTGAACAGCAACATCTAAGTGGTGGAATCAAGATTGGAAACCAAGTCCACTGACTCTACATCTCTCTGCTTAACTATGGTAGTAATCCTGCCTTACCTACTTCAAATGGCTTCTATGAAGATTAAATAGAATAATTTATGTGAAAATATTTGCAAATTGTAAAAAGCTATATGTTAATACTGTCGGTCTAGGAGGCAGTGTGTTTTAGTGGTAGAGTGTTCAGCAAGGAGTCAGGAAGACCTGAGTTTAAATCTGGCAAACCTGGGCAAGTAACTTGCTTCAGTTTCCTCAATTGTAAAATGAGGATAATAATGGCACCCCGATTCTCCCAGGATCAAATGAGATAATAATTGTAAAATGTTTCACACGGAACGTGACATTTACTATCAGTTTAATCAATGTTTGCTTTCTTCCTTCCTTGGTCAAATAACTGAGCCTCTCTGAGGTTCAGTTTCCTCAGCTGTAAAATGGAGGAAATAAAAACACTTTCCTCACAGAGTTATTGTAAGATTCAAATGAAATCATGTAACTTTCGCAAACGATACAAATGTGAACTATTCTTAGTTGATTACTACTAAAAACCTCCCTGTATATGATGCTAACCTGACTCCTGAAGTCACCTGACACAGCCCTGGAGATGAAGGTTCCCCATGTCCACCTGCATTTAATTTGCTTTTTAAAGGCATTCTTGCTTTGTAAATGAAGCTCAGATCTCTGATTCTAAAGAGTATCTGAAATGCTTTCTTGCATGGGAAGGAGAAAGATACAGGGGAAATTTAAGCAGTGCAGAAACCAAAAGATATCAAGAGATATTTTTAATAAAAATATAATTGAAAAATAATTCATCCTCTTTTTATACTCAAGTGTGATCCACAGAGTTGTGAGAAAGGCGTTTTGTTGTAAATATTTAGGGACAAAGGGAAAACAGGGTCCATTCACACACTATTGGTTATCCTGGGATTTGATGTAACCATCCAGGAAAGCAATTTAGAAATACTAAAAAGAATCACTAAAACAAACCTGCCTGCTGTCCCAGCAATATCCCTGCTAGTCATATACTGCCTTGGAGGCCAAAGACAAAAGAAAAAGTCATCCATTTATCTATCTATTTATCTATCTATCTATCTGTCTGTCTGTCTACCTATCTAACATCTATCTAGGTATATCTCTATATATGTATGCATATACACACGTATACATATATAGTTGTAGGCATATGTGATTATGTCTATGCATAAATATACATATATAAGCACTTCTTGGTGGTAAAAAATACTAGAAACAAAATGAGTGGTTTTTATTTACATTATAGTAATATTTTATTTTTTCCCAATTACATGTAACGATAATTTTTAACATTTTAACATTTTTAACATTTTAAAATTGTGAGTTCCAAATTCTCTCCTTCCTTTCTCTCTGAGATGGTAAACAGTTTGATATAGTTTATACATTTGTAACGAAATGAATGTCCATGAGTTGGAATGACTGAGTAGACTGTGGTCTATGGATGTGATGAAAGATTATGCTTTAAGAAGTAAAAAATATAGAGGTACTTGGGATGATTTGTACTGATTGGGAAGGAAGTGAGTATGACCTGAGAACAATTTACATAATGTCTATGATAATAGGAAAGAAAAAGACTGAAAGACTTGAGAGTTTTTGTCAATGCATCGAACAACAAGGGCTCCAGATAACCGATGACAAAGCATGCCTCCCACCTCCCAGCACAAAGGTGTATATGAACCACAAGTAAAGAATGAGACATGTTTTCAGATATCGTTCAATGCGTTGACTTGTTTTACTTGACAAAGTAGGATTCTAAATGGGATGTTTTAGGAGAGTTATTGAAAATTGACAGTGATTTTGAAAAGAGGAAAGAACATTAAACCACTTTCATATATATGTATATATACAAATATTTTTTCTGTAAGTTTTAAAGCAAGTATTTTGTTACTGTAATTAAGCATTTGGACAAACATAATTATCAAGAATGGTAATAGTAATGGAAAGAATACTGACCTCACAATCAGGAAACACAGATTCAAGTCCTGTCTCTGACAGTAATTTGCTCCATGGCCTTGTGTGAATCACCTCCTCCTCTCTGAACCTCAGAGGTCATTTTGTTTTAGGATTTAGAATAGGAAGGGGCTTTGCTAATCTAATCCAATCCCTTAATTTTGCAGAAGAAGAAACTGCTGCCTAGAGAGGAGGACAAGTGACTTGCTGGAGGTCACTACCCTCTCCTTTTATCAATGAGGAAATTAAGGTCTCTTTCTGTTCTGACTTTCTATGAGTTTTTAAATAAAGTGACTCTCCTGAAAATCACCTCTATTTTACAATGTACAAGCATGATCTTTTATACAACACTCAGTTCTTAACTTTCCCTTTCCAGATACAGACCAAAGTTCTATGTTTTGACATGGAGTCACTGGGCATGTCATTAGGATAATGTATAGAGGGTATTCAATTCCAAAGTATTTTTTTAAACCTTCACAGGATTCACTCATGCTAGTGAAATGAGCACTAAATTTGGTATTAGGAAAGACCCAAGTTCTAATTCTCCCTGTCATTTAAAATGGTCTCATGGTAGTATGTGGATTTGGAAGCAAAAGTTCTGAGTTCAAATCCCAGTCCTGTCACTTATTACCTATGTGATCTAGGGGAAATCATTTAACATCTTTCAACCTCAGTTTCCTCATTTATAAAATGAGGAGAGCTAGAGCAGATGACCTCTAAGGTTCCTCTTAACACTAAATAAATTATCCATAATCTTGATTCTTCTTCAGTGGGTGGACAGGAAACAAAAATGAAGTACTCGCAACAGATAAAGCTGAATGAAGAGGTACAAGAAGTTGTCAAGTTCATATCCTTCATGTTACAGAAGAGTAAACTGAGGACCCTACCAAAGGGGAAGTTACTTTCCCAGGGTTTTCTATGTCATAGATAGGGAGGTAGCATGTGAACCCAGATTTTCCTCCTTCAAATGTATAGCCCTTTGCCCAGGGTTCCATGCTTCAGTGCATAGAGTCCTTTACAGATCAACAGCCTAAGCAGCTTCCTACCTTCACTCCCACCTCCACCCACTACTCATCAATGCATCCCATAGGCATCAGCCTTTCCTTCACCCCATATCACAGAGCAGACACAAACACACACCCTAAGAAGCAACCATCCCATTATACACACACCATTGAATGCACATGGGCGCCCACACACACACACACACACACACACACACACACACACACACCCAGACATGCGTGCATATTTTTATTGCAGTGGTTAGGAACATGAACAACGTTTCGACTAGCACTCAACGCTGGCGATTTATGAACCTGGTCTGTTTGAGCAAAAGGGGAGTGAGGGGGGTTGGAGCTTGAGGAGGGAAGAGGTTAGAAGGTGCTGGAGAAAGGATGGGAGAGAAAATGGCCTATAAATTGTTTGCCTTGATTTATACAGGACTCCATTTACAATCCATTTGTTTGAGAGCTTCGCTCACTCATTAGATCTCTCTCTCTCTCTCTCTCCCATCTTCCCCCCTCTCCCTTCTCTTTTCCTCCTCTCTGTCTCTTTCTGTTCTCCCCCTCTTTCCCTTTCTTTCTCTTCCTCTCTCTGTCATTTTCTCTATTTTCCTGCTTTCCATCTTTGTCTATTTCTTTCTGTCTGTCTCCATGCCTCTCTCAATCCCTCTGTTATTTTCCATCTCTTGAGTTTTCTGTCTTTCCCTCTCTCATCTTCATCTCTCTCTATGCTCCTCTTTTTCTTTCTCCATCTTTTCTCTCCTCTTTGTCCCTATCCCTATGCATTTTTCTCCATCTTTGTCTCTGTCTCTCCATTTCTCTTTTCTCACCTATTTCCCTCCTTGTCTCCTCTCTGCTTCTCTCCATCTTTCTATTTCTTTCCATACATCTCTCCTCTTCTCTCTTGATTTCTATGATCACTTCTCTGTCTTCCTCTACTCTTTTCTGTTTCTTTCCTTATTTCTGTCTATACATCTTCTTCCCCTTCTCTTTTTCTTCATGTCTGTCTGTTTCTCTCCTTCTCTCTGTCACCGTCTCTGTCTCTGTCTCTCTGGTCCTGAGTTAGCCCAGCTGGAAGGAGACAGCGATCAGAGTTCAGTTGGTGCAGACAGAACAAAAGTAAACAGACGTGGTCATTGAGCCGGCAGTTAGCAGCCTTTGGACAGATGAGCAGAGCTGGTGGAGGACCACACACACAAAGACCCTCCAGACCACACAGGGACCAGACTGCCCTAATTCTGCATTCGCACACATGAGCACATACCTACATATGATGCTCCTCCTCCTCCTCCCGTTACCAGGGGGCCCAGATGCCTCTGGGCCAGAGGGCTCTGGGAGTAGCCTCCTTCTCAGCCCCACCTCTGGAGATATTTCCTGCCTGTCACAAACCCCTCTAGCCTACTGCTACTCCATGACTCCCCTCTGTGCCCCAACTAGTCGAGCTCCAGTGCCAGGCCCACGGAAAACAGTGTGTTGGGTCGAGCTGCACATTCCTCTGGAGACAGCCCATCGTGAAAAGTGCCACTGTTTCCCCCACAGCTAATGAAGTGATCACTTCCACTCTGTTCAAAGCAAACCCAGACCTTTCAGCCTGAACCTGGCTTCAGATCTTTCGTAAGGCACAGAGCCCAGCATCCAAGTGTCTGCCGTATTTTGATGTGCTCACATTCCCTGGGAGCAAATGTCAGCCCAAAGGGAAAAAGGGTCCAGAAAGGCCTTTTAATGCACTCCAATGGTTATGCTCCCATAAGAAAGCTCTTTCCATCCTCCCCCCATCCTTTCCTTCAACTGGACAGCACAGCAGGGCTTGTCATCTGGTTGGAAATATTTAGTTAACCATTGCTCTTCAGCCACGGCTCCATGTCCCTTTTCAAGTGTGTGCCAAGGTGGAATCACCCACCACAAGGGAGGCATGGTTTTGAAGTAAGGGGTTTCAATGGTTACCACCCCTTGCCTCTCTCAAACAGCCTGAGAGCCTCATAAATGATTTTAAGGGGGCTTGCTATGCTTTCTCCTCTTTCCACCTAGCCTTGTTAATGAGGGGTTGATCAGATAGCATCCTTTCCTCCTGACCAAGGTTGGGGGGGGGGCTGGTTTTGGCTGGGGGCCCAAGATTGGGAAATCAAGCCCACACCTCAGCTCCCCCTTCTCCAACTCCTACAGGCTGATGCTCTTATCATATAAAGAAGTTGTCTCCTGGGTGACAGGAGGTCAGGTTGAGGAGGCAACTCTCAATCACTGTGACGCCCCCAGACTACTGCTCAGACTGGGAGTCGGCCTCCCTCCGCTAGCCCCTCACCAGCTGCAGGGGCTCAGCTCACAGCAGGGCGTGTGGCTGACTCGGGACCATACATCTTCATTAGGCTGGTTTATTTGGGGAGGTGAGCAATGGGGGGCTGTCATGGTTGAGAGAAGGGTTGATCTATTAGGAGGTTTTCTTTGAAAACCTCCTTACAGTTACGTTTACCCTGATCTAGAGAAGGCTAAATGGCCATCCTGGCTGCTTAAACAACTTTGTTCCTTTAAAGGGAGATCATTTTTACTCTCATGTCATATGAGCTATGTGATACAAAGGAATAACATCGTCTTTTATTTCATTGTTAATATTATTATTTCATTCTCCTCATCTTTTTTGATGAAATACAGATAAAAACCGTCCTGAGACAAGACCCCCTTCTTGCTGTTATGCTTTTGTATTTAATGCCTGTAAACTATTGCACAGGTGAATAAAGCAACTGCTTTTGTGTTTGAATAAAAGCACTAGGGTAGAGCTCATCTTATTATCATTACATAATATAACTATAGAATTAACATAGTATATTATTATATAGTATATAGGATTATATTATATAATTATTATACAATATATTGTATAAGGTAATAAAGTAACCTAATATAATAATATTACATAATATTTAGTAATAAAAAGACTATATCTCTATGGTCTTCAATAACTCTCTTATGGTAGTACTTTAAAAATTATTATACTAATTGACTTATAACAATTAGTTATACTAATATAGTACTTTAATAATCCTGTGTGGTAGTAATTTAAGAATTTTTACCCTAGTTTGCTGATAATAACTAGTGATACTAATATAGAACTTTAATATAATTTACTGAAAGTAATTAGTGATACTAATATAGTACTTTAAAGTTTACAATGTATTATTTATACCTCATCTTATTTGGTCTTCCCAATAAAACTCTGACCTACTACAGGTTTTATTGGCACTTTCATTTTGCAGATAGGGAGCCTGAAGTTCAGAGTATTTAGGGAATTGTACGTGATCACAGAATTAGGAAGGGGTAGGGTTAGGATTTAAACTCATCTTTCTTGACTATGAATCCAGCACTCTCCTTGATACCCCTTTCTGGCTCTCTGATTCAGAGAAGCAATATTATTTACCCATAGTTAGCGGCATTGATTCTTCGCTGCTTATATTTCTTTGAAAATAGCATTGAATGAGAATTCTTATGTCTAATATCTCAAAGCAATGTGATTCCATCTCCCCTCCTTCCATCTGGGTCTTTTCCATTCTTCAAGGTTCAATTCAATTCCTATCTTCTCCAGCAAGCCATCACAGACAGGCCAGCCATTATTTGGGTCTCCTTTTCTCTATATTTCTCCAGTGTTTGCCAGTAGTACATTATATGATTTATCCCTGAGTTACATACTGCAGATGTTTTAGACACAAAAATCCTCTCTCTCCAATTGTATCATGAGTTCTTGGAGGACAACGACCACGTCTAATGTGTTTCTGTATCCTTGGAGTGCCCAGTAGAGCCCTGCTTATATACGAATATTTACTAAAGAGTTCATTCATTTTCATATTTGATTTCCCTATACCTGACCCTTAACCCTTACATTTCTGTGTACAAACTTCACTTATTTTTGGAGGTCATTCAGCCCTGATTGTCCCCTGAGTGTCATAAACTTGTGAAGGGAAACTCCACAGTTTTACACGTGTAAAATGAGAGTCCATTCCTGCTCAATTAATGCAATTACTGAAGTCCCAGACACCTCTATTGAATCATTCAATCCAATGCATAAAACTAGATCTACACACGACTTAAATAATAAGGGGATTATTGTACTTGAACCATTGGATAAAGGCAAATGATGCCACACAGGAAACACCTTGTGATTGGCTGAATCAGGTATGTCTCTGGCTGTTGAAGATTTGTTCCCTTAAAGTAGGCAGATTTCTGCTCTGATGTCATGAGTATAGTGATATTATGGACACTACGTCAGTCAAGAAGAGACGGGAGAGACCCGTTTTGGAAGATTCCGTTTGTCCAACTGGAGCCAAGCCCCTGAGATGGAATCTCTCCAGGCTGAAAGGGTAAGGAAGGAAGGGAGAAGACACCCTTACAAGTGAAAGAATTTAACTTCCCCATTCTGGCAAGGGGACAGGGAGACAGTAAGTTATCTTCCTTCTGAAGTTGTGAAGCCTGAAAAGTTAGCTCCACTGAGAAAAGGCAATAAAGGCTAACCTAATACCAAGCAACAGAGCAGAGTAACAATGTAGCAACAGCTTAAAAGGATTTTTTTCTTACATTAGCAACAAAGACAGTTAAGACACAGGATCATGGATCTATATCACAGTGGGACCTCAGGGATCAACTATTCCAAAGTGAACATTTTGCAAATAAGGAAACTGAGGCCCACAGAGGCTTGGTGATTTTGCCAAGGTTATTATGCAAGTAAGAAAGCATCAGATGCAAAATTTGCACCCAAGTCTTTCGGCTCCAGAACTAGAGATTTTTCTACTGCTACCACATCCGATGAAGGACAATAGAATTACTTCAGTCATAAACGATAAAAGAGACCTTTGGGTTCACTCAGTCCAACACTCTTGTTTTACATAAGAGGAAAATGATGCTTAGTGAGGGACCAGTGACCTGGTCAATAGCCCCATAACCCACATCATGGTAGAGCTGAACAAAGCAGAAAGAAGGCTGGATTTGGAGTCAGAGGGGCTGAGTTTAACTCCTCGCTCTGACATTTACTAGTTATACGATCTTGAACAAGTCTCTTGACTTTTCTTGGTCTCTGTCTCTTTGTCTTCTTCAGAACTTAACAAACACTGGCTAGGATGAGTATTTCCACTTACAAACTAGAACAGGAAGGAGGAATGGTTATGAGGCAATAATTTTCCATTGCATACAACTCACTATTCTTTTTAAGAACATATAACAAATTCACCATATTGTCTTCAAAGTTGGGTGGCCTATTTGTGTCTTCCCCTGACCTTCTATCTGTTTCCTTCTGTGCATCAAAAAATAAACCTTTAATAACTTTTCTTTCTTTTCTTTTCTTTTTATTTCTTTCATTTTGGGTGGGGGAGTGTTTCATTTTGGAAACTAAGACTGAAAGCTAAGAAAAACCAAAACTTTCATATCAGACATTCGTAGTCGCATAGAACAAATCCCCATATCATCCACATCCAAAAATCTATGACTCATTCTGCACACTGAATTCATACATCCTCTCTTAGTCAAGAGGTGGGCAACAGGGCTCATCAATATTCTTCTGACATCATGATTGGTCAGACTGATTGGTCTTCCATAGTTATTTTATTTTACATCAGCAATGTCAAACTCAGATAGATCCCTGGAAATGGATCTGAGTCTATACATATTGACCTAATAAACCCCCAAACATTATCTATGTGGCCTTGCATTTTTACTTATTTTTAAAATATTTCCCAATTATATTTTAATCTGTGGAGTTCTTGTGCCAGGTGGGAGAGTGCCACATGTGATTTACAATGCTGTTGTTAATAGTATAAATTGTTTCCCCTGTCATATTCATTTTACTCTGCAGCGGTTCATACTATTCTCCCCAGGTTTCACTATTCCATAATATTTACATACCATAATTTATTCAATCAGTCCCTCATAGATGGTAACTTTACTAATTTCTAATTCTTCGCTGCTATAAAAAAAGCTGGTATAAATTTTTTGCACGTATTTTTGTACATTTTCTTCTTTCTCTGATCTCTTTGAAAGAATAAACCTAATGGCAGTAAAATGGTATGAATAGTTTAGTCAGTCATTTAGTTAAGAAACTTTCATTAAGCACCTACTATGTATTAGCATGAAGCTGGGGATACAGAAAAAGGTAAAAGACTAGCCCTTGAATTCACAGTCTGATTGTGCAAACAACATATCCACAATTATTTACAAAAACAAAATACAAGTAAGTACAAGATAAACTGGAATTTCCAAATTGCTTTCCAGAATGGCTGGACCAGTTCACAACTCCACCAGCAGGATAGTATTGTGCTGTTTTGTTATAGTCCCTCTATCAATGACATATTTCTTTCTTTCCTTTTTTTTCTCATTTGTTTGGATTCCATTTTTGAATATCTCAAATGGTATTGTTGGGCTAGGTGATCTCTAACATTTCTTCTGACTCCAAATATATGAGCAAAAGTAGTTGCATACTTTGTCAGTAATTGATTCAACTTTTAGGTCTCTCTTTTCTCAATTGGTATTTTAAAAAAGAGAATTAATTACCTTTGGTATCCTAGAAAAGTCTGAATCATCATTCAAACATTGCAGACAATCTACAAGATCCATTTAAACCGGGACTCCTCTGGCTAGGGCAGCCTCCGAAAAGTGACAGGTTCGGAATGGAATTCTTCCACCAGTCATCCAGATGTTCGGTGTCGTGTAGACCCAGTCCTCGATGGTGAAATGTACCAGGCCATTAAACAGATCCCAGCATTCACTCCAAGAGGGAAAGAGAAGTTACACCGCCCTGTCAGTATTTAAGCATAACACAGATCCTACTTTCCCATTGCCCCAGCGTTTCCATTCCTGCTGAGAAACACGGAGGTCATAACCTTTGGGTTTCCAGAGTTGCCCTTTCCACACCATGGGGAAATCTGACAACAGACTTATTATTTATGCTGCTTAATGCAATCCAGAGGTTATCACCACGTAGTGTAGTGGGGGTTGGGGGTGGGGAGGAAGAGAGGGGCTGTTCCAAAGAAACCAGCTTCACAGCTTATGTTTTGAGTGTGACTTCTAAATAGAGGAGTGTAAAAGGTAGGTCTGGTCACATAATATTGAATTCCTGTCTGTCACACCAAGGAAGACTATGGCTGCCTAGCTGGGAGGGCGAGATGAACTCAATCACATCAACAAGCATTTCTTACACACCCACTATGTTTCAGGCATATTTTCACAACCTTCAGTGTTACCTCAAACATGGTAAAAGCTCAATAGTGGTATACCTCAGATACTGCAGGTTCAGTTCCAGATCACCACCACCACCACAATAAAGTGAATATTACAATAAGGCAACTCACATATTTTTTGGTTTCCCAGTGCATATAAGAGTTGTTTATACTATATTGTAGTCTATTAAGAGTGTAATAGTATTATGTCTTTTAAAAATGTACATACCTTAATTAAAATTTCTTGATTGCCAAAAATGTTAACCATCACCTGAGCCTTCAATGAGTCACAATCTTTTTGCTCATGGAGGGTCTTGCCTTGATGCTGATGGCTGGATCAGGGTAGCCGTTGCTGAAGGCTGGGGTGACTGTGACAATTTTGTAAAATAAAATGAGACAACAACGAAGTTTGCCACATCAATTGACTCTTCCTTTCACTTGAACACTTAGAGGCCATTGCAGGGTTATTAACTGGCCTAGTTTCAATATTGTTGTGTCTCGGGGAATAGGGAGACCCAAGGAGAGGGAGAGAAATGAGTTGGTAGAGCAGTCAGAAGACACACAAAACTTATCAATTAAGTTCATTGTCTTCTATGGGCATGGTTCACGGTGTCCCAAAATGATTACAATAGATACATAAAAATACACTGATCATAAATCACCATAGCAGATATAATAAAAATGAAAAAATGTGAAATATCACAGGGATTGTCAAAATATGACACAGAGAAATGACGTGAGCAAGCACTCTTGGAAAAATTGTGCTGATTGATTGACATGGGGTTGCCATTAACCTTCAATTTGTTACACAAAACACAGCAAAACAAAGCAAAAACTCAATATCTGTGAAGCACAATAAAGCAGAGTATAATAAAACAAGGCATGCCTAGAAATATTTTTGAAGAGAGGCCCAACCTGGGAGTCAGGGGAACTGGGTTCCAATCTTGGCTCTAACTAGTTGTATGACTTTGGACAAGTTACTTCTTTAAACTCTTTGCCTCAGTTTCCTCTCCTGAAAGATGAGACGATTGGATTAGATAATCCTTAAAGACTCCTTGTAGTTCTAATATTCTATGTTCTAATAAAAAAAAAACCTTCTTAAGCTCTGACATTCCATAGTCTAAAGTCCCTCTAGTCCTGACATTCTGTGTTCTGAGGATCCCTTCCAGCTATTACATTTTATGTTCTAAGGCCCACCTTAGCCCTGGAATTCTCTATTCTAAGGGCCTTTCCCAGCTATGATAGCATCTGTTTTAAGGACCCTTTCAGATCTGACAGTTTATGTTCTAAGGTCCCTTCCAGCTCACCCATTCTACATACTGATTTAAAGTCCTTTGGATCCTCGACATTTGATGTTCTAAGGTTCCTTTCAGCTATGACACTGAATATTCTAAGACCTGCTTCTGTCTCTGACATTTTAAGATTCTAAGGTCTCACCCAGTTTTAACACTATTCCAAGTTTCTTCCCCACTTGTAAAAAGTCTGTGATTCTAAATTCCCCGATAAAGTCCTTTCCAGACTTGACATTCTGTGCTCTAAAGCACCATCACCTCTCTGGCGTTCTCTATTTTCGAGTCTTTCACACTTATGGTAGTCTCTGTTTTACACATCTCATCTGGATCTGACCTTCTATTTTCTAGAATCCCTTCTGGATCGGGCATTCTCTGTTCTAAAAGTCTTTCCTGATTATGATAGCCTCCGTTCTAAGATCTCTTTCAGCTTTGTCATTTTATGTTCTAGGGTCCTTCCAAGATATGACATTCTATGTTCGAAGACTGCTCCTAGCTTTGTCATTTCCTGGTCTAAGAGTCTTTCCTAATTGTGATGGTCTTTATTTTAAGGTCCATTCCAGTTCTGACATTCTAATTTATAAGGTTCCTTCCTACTCTGGCTTTCTCTGCTGTAAAAGTCTTCACTGGTTCTGACAGCCTGTATCCTAAGGTCCCTCCCAGGCCACCTCCTAAGACTTTCTCCAGCACTAGCATTCTTTGGCTCTCTCAGATTCTCTTTCTTTCCCAGGAAGTTGGGTCTGTCAAAGGAGGGAGCCCAGCTCACAGCGCGTTGTAACCAAGCTGTGCATGTCCCACATGCCAATGCTTCTTAGGCTCAAGGCCTGCTTCCTGTTTACTTCTTAGGAAACATCAGGAGTTCAGTGGGATCTGTAAGGAGTTCTGTGGTCTGTATCCTGGATGCCTAAGGAATTATCCTTCCATCAACTGAGG